>MJUU01013139.1:20133-36925 GCA_002080025.1 Modiolus philippinarum | reverse complement strand
ATTTTAGCATCAATAGGTTTTACCTGACCCTGACCTACAACATGTCCTAAATAGTTTACATAAGCACATCCAAATTCACTCTTGGAGAGGTTGACTGTTAGCATAGCACTGCTTAAACGTTCAAAAACTGAAGATGTTCTTCCCAAGTGTCACTATATATAAGAATGTCATCAATGTATGCTTCACAACCGTCAATTCCAGAAATAACACTGTTGATGAGACGCTGAAAAGTTGCCGGTGAATTTTTCATGCCAAAAGCCATCACTTTGTATTGGAATAGTCCATCCGGTGTAACAAAAGCGGAAAGTTCTTTTGCACGCTCTGTAAGAGGAACTTGATAAAATATTTTCAACAAGTCAATTTTTGTAATGTATTTAGCATTTCCAATTTTATCAATACAGTCATCAATGCGCGAAATTGGAAATGAGTCAGTTTTTGTAACACTGTTTAATTTTCTATAGTCTGTACACATGCGAAAAGTTCCATCAGGTTTTGGCACTAGGATACAAGGTGAGATCCACTTGCTTTGCTAGGTTCAATTAAGTCATTTTTTAACAAATACTGAATTTCATCATGCAGGTACTTTTGTTTGATCGGATTCAGTCGGTATGGATGCTGTTTTATCGGTACTGAATCACCAACATCGACATCATGAAATATTTTATCAGTTCGTGTCGGAATGTCCGGAAACAAATGTTCAAATTCACGGAGTAACTGTTTCAACTGGTCCTTTTGAATCGTTGGTAAATGTTGAAATTTCGAATCTAAATCTTGTAGAATCTGTGAATTTTCCAGCTTTGGTGTGATAGATGGCGAATCAATCTTTTCACAAAAGTCATTTTCGGAAATGTCAGGGTCAACACTAACTATATTTACAGAATGTACAATATTTGTGCTATTTCTGTCTATATAAGGTTTTATCATGTTTACATGACACAACCTGTTTTTTCTACGTCTGTCAGGTGTTTTAATAATATAATTTAAATCACTGATTTTCTTTTCAACAATATATGGACCAAAATAGCTGGCTTCAAGTGGCTTTCCAGGAACAGGAAGTAATACAAGTACTGAATCACCAGGGTCAAAATTACGTTTTACATAATTTTGGTCATACTTAGCTTTCATAGATTCTTGACTAGCTTTAACAAGTTTAGTGCGAAAATCTGAAACATAATCTAAGAGATTTAAGTGGTCTTTTTCATCAGATAAAATTTTCTCACTTAAAGGTTTGAGTGGGCCCCTAACTGTGTGTCCAAAAACTAATTCAAAGGGACTAAAACCTAATGATTCCTGGACTGCTTCTCTTACAGCAAATAAAAGAAAAGAAATTCCTTCATCCCAATCTTTCTCTGTGTCAAAACAATATGTCCGCATCATATTTTTTAAAGTTTGGTGAAATCGCTCTAAGGCGCCTTGACTTTCAGGATGATATGCAGATGACCTGTACTGTTTAATGCCTAATTCATATATAACTTGCTGAAAAATGCCTGACATAAAGTTTGAACCTTAATCTGATTGAATAGATTTAGGTAGGCCGAACAAAGTAAAAAAATTAGTTAAAGCTCTAACTATGGTCTTAGTCTCTATATTTTTTAAAGGAATGGCTTCAGGAAACCTTGTGGATGCACACATAATAGTTAACATGTACTGATTACCAGATTTAGTTTTTGGTAAAGGACCTACACAATCTATTAATATTCTACTAAAAGGCTCCTCAAAGGCAGGTATTGGCTGAAGAGGTGCTTTTGGAATAACTTGGTTTGGTTTCCCTACTAACTGACATGTATGACAAGACTTGCAGTAATTAGAGACATCTTTTCTAAGATTAGGCCAATAAAAATAATTTAAAATTTTGTTGTAAGTCTTATTAATACCTAAGTGTCCTGACAAGGGAGTATCTGGCCCATGCTTAAATCTCAGTTCTATACACCTTTGGCACTACAATCTGATACTTTACTGCCCACTCTGCATCAGCAGATACATCAGAAGGTCTCCATTTACGCATAAGAATACCATTTTTGGTGAAATAAGTTATAGGTTCTTGTAAACACTCACTTTCATCAACAGCCCTATTAAAAAGACATGAAATTTCAGGGTCTTTATGTTGCTTACTGCTAAACGTAGACATAGAAGAACCATCACCTTGTACCACTGAACTATCAGAAAACTCTAAGGGCTTGCTTATTTGGTCACCTACATCACTAAGCTGACTCATAAATGTATCCGACAAATCGAAACCATCAGTGCTATTTTCATCAACTTTCTGAAATTCCACACTTTTCTTTTTCATAGCACGAATAACTGCACAGGCAGGATACAACTCAGAAAACTCCTGTTCAGCAGAATCAGGAACTTGATCAAAAGAAGGCTTGTCTGTCACAATAGGATTTCTTTGAACTTTATCCCCAGCTAAATAATTACCAAGAAGAAGTTGAACACCTTCAAAGGGCAATGATGACTTGATACCTAAGGTCACAGGTCCAGAAACAATATCTGAAGACAAATAAACATCATGGAGAGGAATAGCAGTATAACCACTAGAATCTACCCTTTTAATAAGAACATTTCTACCAGTACTAGAAATATCATCAAACGGCAGGGTTTCCGCCAACAAAAGAGACTGAGAGGCTCCAGTATCTCTTAGAATTCGAATAGAGGTAGAATTACAAAAATCACTCGAAAGCGACACAAAACCATCACTAATAAATAGTTCGAAAATCTCCATAATGGAACTAGTTGGGGATTTGACCTCGACCTTACTAACAGGATCAGAAACAGACTTCACCTCAGAAATAGAACTATGCACATCTGTACCAAAATGAGGCAAACATTGTGACGACTCAACAAAACCACTGGGTTTAACTTCACTTTCCTTCCTTTGCCTTAACCTATAACAGTCAGATATTAAATGGCCTTCTTTCTTACAATAATTACACGAAATCGACTTAAATGGTCTTTGTGACTGTGAGGGAGGATAGGACTTGGACGAGCTATTTACTGTACTTTGCCTACTATTTACATCATTTGAAAGTTTGGGTGAAAAATTTGTGGAATGATTTTGATTTCTGAAAAATTTCTGTGGTTTAAAATTGCGTTTTATGTGTAAGTGAAAAATCATCACCTAAACGTGCAGCAATTTCCAAAGTTTCAGCTTTTTGTTCATCAATAAAAGTTTTAATGTCAGTACTAATACATCTTTTAAACTCTTCAATTAAAACTAGCTGACGTAATTTCTCATGATTGTTATTTATTTTCTTTGATAAACACCAACGACAAATAGTTGCTCTTTTGTCCTAGCAAACTCTACATAGGTTTGGTCACTCTGTTTTTCTGCATTCCTAAATTTTTGGCGGTAAGCTTCAGGGACCAGTTCATAGGCTTTAAGACTTAACTCTTTTACAGTGTCATAATCTGAAGTCTGTTCTACTGATAACTGAGTGTAAATTTCCCTGGCTTTACCTATTAATACACTCTGTAATAACAGTGACCAATTATGTTTTGGCCACTTTTAATTCTGAGCTATTTTCTCAAAATGCAGGAAATATTTGTCTACATCCTTTTCTTGAAAAGGAGGGACCAACCTGATGATTTTAGCAACATCAAATGTCTGAGAATTCTGAGAAAGGTGCTGATTCTTTTCAGCTAATTCCAATTTTTTCATTTCTTATTGAAAATTTAGCTCTCTTTCTTTTTCTTTTTCCTCTCTATTTCTACTTTTCTTTCTTCTAATTCTAATTTTCTGATTTCCAATTCTTTTTGAATTTCCAATTTTCTAATTTCTAATTCAGGTGTTTGAACGTCAAAAGTTTCCAAAACAGATACATCAAAAATGTCTTCTTTAACTAAATAATTTGCAATCACATTTTGAATTTCCAATTTCCTCATTCCAGATTTAACGTTTAATTTTAAATGTTTTCCTAAAATAATCAAATCATCCTTTTTAAGCTTCTCAAAATTTTCCACCTGACACGTAGACATGAATTGTTCTGGATCAAATGATATCTTGAAAAAATTTTTTGCTGACTTTTAAAAAATTTTCTATTTAACAAAATTATAATAATTTCTTTTTAAACAATTTCGAAGAATCCCGAACGAGCCCCCAATTTCTGTTATATGGCAGAAACGACCAATAAATTATTGTAAATTGTAAAGTCAGCAAAGATAAAACAAAATTGGCTCAAATTAACTTTTTAATCAGACAACAAATAATAATTTTACAAATTAAATACAATATATGACTTATCTGACAATAATGAAGTCCAAGTAATAGTCCAAATGAATAGTTCACTTAATTCCACCAATAAATGTCCAATAGAATAATCCTTATAATCCTCACTAAATAGTTGATAATAGATTCACAATAATTGATGTCGATTTCCAATACGAAAGATGTGCGTGATAATCCTATATAAACTAATTAATCCTGTATAAACTTATTAAACTGACTGACTTAACCCTTTTCAGCTACCTCATATAAATACATTTATTCTTTCCAGAAAAATCATCTCAAGATAAAACTAGAACATTCTAATCAACTTATTATCACATGACTAAAATGATTATTCTAGAAAATTCTATGTGTTAAAAAGGAAATTTAAATTCTAGAAATTTCCATATGTTCTAAGGTGTAATAACCTTGACCATTGTTTATTGTAAACAAGTTACATAACTAGGCCAAACAACTTACATCTTATAAAGGCCTTACAAAATAAAAACAATCAATACAATGTATTATAGAATATTTACAACACTTAATTACCTACAACAATCTATTTTTATATTTTATTCACCTGTTTTTAAAATCCATGCATGCATGCGCATACCTATATTAACTTCAAATGACCATTATAGGTGGTCACATTATTTCAATAAATCTAATACATCGGCACCTGATGATACCTCAGTTTTTATAGGGGTTCACACTGCTAGTGCTTTAGTTTTGTGACGTTCCTGTTCTTTTTTGTTTATTTGTTTTGTCTTTGTCATACTCTCTCAATTCTAGTTGCTGTGAATTGCCGTGATTTTGGATTTTGGATTTATGATTTTAGAATTTCCCCTTTCCTCGTTCTTGCTTCGGTATTGGTTTGCCGTATGTATTCCAATTGATGGGTCGGGGTTCACGATATTTTGGACCTTTCGTGAAGAGATCACGTAGTTTCTCATTGTTTACGATGTTGAGGTCCCCTGTTATAACGTGACCAGTAGGAGCGTATATAAATGGGGAAGATAGACAAGAACAATCAGGTGGTTTTGATTTGAAGTCATCAATTTGGACATCCCGCAATACCGGTTTGTGATTGAAGATGTTAGTTGCAATTGGTTTTGTATGTGTATAAGATATAAGAGGAACTGTTTGGTCCTTAAAGTATGGTGGTATCATGGCGGTAACATGTCTATTATGAAGAATATTACCAATTAATTTATGTTTGGTTAAACAGGCATGACAAAATTTTGATTCTACTAATCAAGTAATCATTAAAGAATAAATACATTTGAAAGTCTCGTCACTTTGTCATGATTCTTAATTTATAAGAACATGATAATCCCCTCCTTCGCGATTAAGTACTCGTAAACTCTTACTTAATCGTGAAGAAGGGGATTGTCATGTTCTTACATATACGAAGGCTATACACCCGATGTATTGTTTTAAGTTTTGCCTCTAGGCATTTTGTCAGGTGTTGTAAGTAGTGAATTGTGTAAAGCATGAAGGTATACAATGGATAATCCTTTACATGAAGCAAGAACATGAAAATAGGGAGGGTCCTTCATAAATAAGAGACATGGATTTCTCGTATTTCATTGGTCGAGAGCACTTTGTCATATTGTTAACATTGATAAAATGAATATTTATGTATAACATTTTTATTAGCGTAATAAGTAACCATTTTACTTTGTTTCAATTTGTATGCATGGATGAAAGACAGATTTTTTTTAAATAAGAAATGACACTAAGGATTTTACATTACTTGTCACATTCAATGATTTTTTTGTTAATCCGTTCCCAAGTTAAAAAACAAATTGTTTTATTAAATTGCAAAATACATATCATGATCAACAAAGCGAAAATTTAAATCAAACCATTGAAAGAAGTAAAATTCGTACATTGCAAGTTTGTTTACTCTCATTTTCCGTTTTCTTTCAGATGCAGTAGAAGGGAGATATCATAAAATACTACAAAAGCTAAAAGGTTATGTATATATTCTGAAACTATACGTGTTTCATTAGCTGCACACTAATCCCTTGTTTACATACCATTCATTGGAGAAAGTGGAAATAGAGCTTTGAGTAGGATATATATAGTTCGATGTTATATTAACAAGATAATAGTTCATAAGAAAATAAAATCCTCCATGTAAAAGTCTAAAAATTACACTAAAGGAGTTGTAATGGAATATTACTTATAAAAGTATAGATGAAGTATGTGCTGTGTAGAACTGTTCATTTGAAATGCCTGTGAAAGGCATAGGTATCCGGTCCATTGGTTGTTCTACGTGATTCTGACGTTGTTCAGAATGATTCGTAAAGGAGTATTTGCCCATAAGGTCGGTGGAAATAAAACCCTTAGTTTGAATTTAGATCAAAGTCCATGTAATTTAGATCAAAGTACATGTAATTTAGTCCTCAAACAGCACATTGTGAATCATTTGGTGTTTGTGCCATTCACCGATCTCAAGAAAAGCTAAACAAAAGCAATTTTGCAATGTCACAGAGTTCATTCTCGTACTCTGCACCCTGTTAGAGTTACTGAATCTTTCTAATTTTATCACTTGAGATGAAATTTAATAGCCATTTATATTGGTTAATTTTAACTTTGGGATATATGTTCAAAACGGTAGCAAATGAAAGAAAATTTGTGCGAAGATGAAATATCAAAAAATGCGAAATTTAAATGGCACCTTATATAACCAAACGGCTACAATTAGAAGTTCATAAATAGATGTGGGAAAATATATGTAAAGTGACAACAGATCGATAACTCAGGTAATTTTTAAAATACAATCTAATCAGTTTATATAATGAAAGTAAACAAATATTTGAAACAAGATCAAGGAAAAAGATTTTTTTCCCACATTTAGAACAAAAATACATTTATCAACTATTTGATGCATATAGCCTGCATAAACTAAATCTAGCATTAAAAGAAATGATGATCCCAGTATTAAGGATAGAAAGAATCTTGAATCATAGTTCGCATCGAAACTTCAAATTTTCAATGAGGGGTTGATATCTATTGAAGAATGTTTGATGATCGTATGTGACGGATTTCTTTGAAGTCCTAATTAATAAGGCGGTCACGGAGATAACTTTGTCTCATGAGAAAGTCTGTATATTTTTGGCTAGCTCTCGCGTAACGTATCAATTGTGAAACAAATACTCCGTAAGTAGGAGAATCTTGGATATTACTATCTATGTAAGTTAATTTAATTTTAAATTTAAGTCGTCCATTTTCGTCTAATTCGAGATGTAAGCCCAAGAAAATGATGTAGATCTAGCGTTTTCTTTTGGTACCTTTATCTCTAGTTCTGGAAGATATATTGATGGAATCCATTTAGCAAAAGATGCGTTATTAGTTGAATGGACACCATCAATATATGTATAAGTGAGATTGAAGGATCTAGCACTTTTTATTCTATGGTCCTTTACGAGTCCTTGAAGAAATATAGTCTCGTAAGAATATAAGAAAACAAGCCTCCCGATAGTGGAGCACATTTAGTGTTCTTTGGTTTACCAACTTTCAGTTCATAAATAGCACCTTCAAATGTGACAAATATTTTATCAATAAGAAAATCAAGCATACTTCACACCTGTTTTTCATCGTGGTTAGACTCATACAAGTCAGACTAAGTTACCCTTGATATTGATCTAGATAGGTTATTCAACCTTGTTGAAGAATACGCAAATGCTGAAGCATGCCGTTTGTTCCCACCAATTAAGTAAGCGAATAAGGATTTGGATGCCATCAACCTACCAAGATATTGCACCACAAAAATGTAAAACGCAAAATATAATGTACCTTTATATTTGAGTGCACATAATAATTTCATATACGTATACTTCACCGGTAGCATCTAAAATTGTCCATCATAGATGTGTATTGCAAAACCTACCACAGACGACCCTAAGTCTAAACCATCCGATTATTCATGATCTACTTCACCTTGTAGATACATTTTTACAGTCCAAGTGGTCACGTCATAACGGGAGCCTTAAAAATTATTCAAACTCGTCTCTCCGTGAAATATTAGCAAATGGACCGAAATTCCGTGAACCACAATCCATCACCGGGAGCAACATTTTAAACTCCTTATGGATACTATAGAGGAGTACTCCCTAGAAAATTCATTTAAAATATAACATGAAGACCTTGATTCTCTTTTGGAGCGAATTCAGGCTGTGAGATAAACGATTCTAAACGGAGCCAACTACGAAGGTCAACGAGAACTAAAGCATCATTCACTTTCAAACATTATGATTTTGCCAAATACTTGTCCTCCTTTAACGACAAATATGTTATCGTTCTTGCAGATAAGGCCCCCTAATAAACTCATTTTTATTGTAAAAATCATTACATCGATCGTTTATGAAAGAATTGAGCATGTGTGATTCCCAGTGCAATCAAACCTACACAGCTACTACTCTGTCTAAGGGGGAGATATAACAGAACCATAAATCTGGTTTGCTTTCGTTTTGGATTTCGATTAAAGATGAAGACACTGATCTCCCCTACTAGTGCTGGATATATCCTCAATCTTGAAAGCCGTAAAAGTCAGCCTTCAACAATATTGTGATACTTCCTATTCAAAAAGTAGTGTAAATGAAATGTGGATATTGAAAAACTCGAAAGATCTACTTGACATCTTAAACTCTAGATCATTCTCACACTACTTTTGATTTCTCTACACTTTGTATTACCAATTCTCATGAACAACTAAAATCTTGGCGGAAAGATTTATTACATAGATATTTCTCTCGTAAGAACGGTAAACGAAGATACAAATACATTGTTATAGGAAGAGAAAAGACATACTTTGTGACTCCGAATCCGAAAAAAAATATATACAGAGGAAGAAGTAATTAAAATGTTTCCGATCGACAATATATTTGTACAGTTCGGTTTGGAGAAATCGTATTTTTTTTTAAATTTTGGAATTCTAATGGGCACAAATTGCGCACTTTTTTCTTTCTCCACTCATGTTATGTTGAATTCATGCAAGTTCTTCAAAATGAAGATAAAACAACAAGCCCAATTCTTTATTTTCAACTCCCATTTTATGGATATTTTGTAAAAGATAGTTTTGGTGATTTTCTTAATCTTTATCTTTCTTAAAGAGCTCGAAAGTTAGGATACTACGAACCCTTTTTCGGCCGCTTTCCTTGACATTCATCATGAAATTGACAACAGCGGTACACTACAAACTAGGCTATATGAAAAACGCGATGTCCACATCTTTTCAATAGTCAATTTCCCTTTTCTTTGTATCAACATTCAAACATCGCTAGCATATGGAGTTAACTCCTCTCAACTCATTCGAAACTCAATGGCCTTCAAACGATGGAATGACTACCTTGATAGAGCTCGGTTGCTCCAAAATAGGCTACTCTTACAATACTATGTTAATCAATATCTTGAAGTCGATGTTTCCGAGGTCCAGTTGTCCCTCTTTCTTTATCTGAGATTCAACATTTTTATGCCCCGCCAACGAATGTGGAAGGGGCATATAGCGTTACCCTTGTCCGTCCTTCCGTTCGTACGTCCGTTCGTCGGTACGACCGGTTAAGTTAAGCGTGAAGGTACATTTCTCAGTAATTGTAAGAGGCAGAACAATAATAGTAGGCCAGAGGTAAATATTTGATAGTACTCCAGAGTTCTCTAGGTAGTTTGACTCTTTGACATACATTTCATGCTTGAGTGACTCTGGTTAAGTTTTGTGTTTAAGTCCATTTCTCAACAACTACACATTATAGAACAGTGATGTTTCATCAAATCAATTGCCTTGATGAGTATTATCCAAATCATTGACAATTAGGTAGCTTTGACCTACATTTTACGCTTCAGTGACTTTGGATAAGTTTTTCATCTAAGTCTTTTTCTCAACTACTATGTGTTGAAGCATCATTATATTTTACTGTAATATTCATTTAAAGGAGATCTGGCTATTTCACAGTTTGGTGTCCGTGACCTACATTTTATGGTTGAATTACTTTGTTTAAATTTTGCATTTCATCACAATTCAGTGACAGGGAAGTTATTTGATCAATAATTGACTTGGGTTAATCTAGATGTTTACTATAAATTCATTCGCGGGGCATCTGTGTCTGACAGACATATTTTCTAGTTCTATTTGAAACAAAAAGTAAAGACTATTAGGAAATTTTGATATCATATTGCTTCGAGGAGTTCTTTTGAATAAAACATTTAATTAACTGCAAAGTAACACTAGTGCGATTTTTATAGAGTGTTTGGCACATTCTTTGTAATTTTAACTCGCACAATATAACTTATCATTATATTTCAGATATAGTAAGCGATATTGAAAGCATAACACAGAAAAAAGGAGGTATGGCATTTCTGTTGTTAATATTTAAGTTTATCAACAAATCTGCCTTTTCAGAAAAAAATTAAACTTATTCAACAGTAGCATGCGTTTATCATCATTGCAAGTGATCTCCTTAACTGTTTTGTTTTATATTTACTTACAACTTGCTTATTTTGCTTATTGTTTATTAAACAAAGACATCTTAAACTATATCATTCGCACACTGTAACAGCATTAAAACTTTTGACTTCTCCACACTTTGTAATAACATTTCTCACGAACAGCTAAAATCTTGGACGAAAGATTTAATACATAGATGTTTCTCTCGTAAGTACGGTTAACGAAGATACAAATACATTGTAATAGGTAGAGAAAAGACATAATTTGTGAAATACGACTCCGAATTCGAAAAGAAAATATACCAAGGAAGAAGTGATTAAAATGCTGCCGATTGACAATACATTTGTCCAGTTTGGTTTTGAGTACTCGTTTGTTTTTTAAAAGAATTTTGAAATAACTATGCACCTTTTTTAGTCGATTTCTCTATCCACTCATATTATCCTGAATTCACGGAGTTCTTCAGAATGAATATAAAATATCTAGCCCATTTTGGACTTCCATTTTATGAATAACTTGGTTTTGGTGATTTTCTTAATCTTTATCTATCTAAAAGAGCTCGAGAGTTAGGATACTACAAACCCTTTTTCGGCCCCATTCTTTGATCTTCATCTTGAAATTGAAAACAGTTGTACACTACAAACTAGGCTATATGAAAAACGCGATGACCACAACTTTCCAGTAGTCAATTTTCCTTGTCTTTGTAGCAACATTTAAACATCGCTAGGATATAGAGTTAACTCCTCCCAACTCATACCATACTCAAGGGTCTGCGGTCGATACAATGACTACCATGATAGAACTTGGTTGCTCCTAAATAGGCTACTTTAGCAAAACTATGTTAAACATAGCTTGAAGTCGATGTTTCTGATGTTTCAGTTGTCCTTTGATTATTCGTATCTATACTGACGGTTCGGTTCCCACTTCTTTTATCTGAGATTTAAACAAATAAAGACTATGAGGAAACTTTGATATTATGGAAAGGGAGGTTTGGCTAGCCATAAAACCTGTTTCCTTTGCAATGCCTGTACCAAGTCAGGACCATTGTGGTCGACATTTTTGCCGGTGTTTTTCACCTGATTTGTCTTTTTGTCTCAAGGATTAAGGCTCTTGACCACTCTGTTCGGTAGTTTTTTTTTATTATCCCCATCTAAGGAGTTCTTTTGAATAAAACATTTAATTAACTGCAAATTAACACCAATGCGATTTTTGGTTGTTGATTGATTAGTTAGAGTTTAACGTCCAATGAGCAATATTTCAGCTATATCAGGACGAGAACAAGTTAATCAATTCAAAAAATTGAAAGTATCAGAAGAAAGAAACAAAGGTGGAAGGGACAACCTGGGCAACGACTTTTGACTGCCACTGGAAAATTGGAGAAATGGGTAGGGGCAGGAAATTTAGCCTTCCATACGACACCCAGTGCGTCTGCTCTCTTTAGAGAAATATAGAAGGGGTCTTTATACTGCATGGAGCGTGGCGTTTCTCCACACAGTTTGGCTACAATGGTTCGCGGTCAGGCTTTCCGTATTATGACCTGACTACCCCGCATAGACAGGGCATTCCCCTATCCACCACCTGGGGACGCGCCCGGCAGCTCTGTAGCCGAAGCCCCTGAAAACCGATTCAGGTGCCGGGGATTTTTGGTTGTCAAATCCTATGTAATTTTAACCCGCACAATATAACTTATCTTAATATTTCAGATGATAAAAGTGATATTAAAAGCATAACACAGAAAGAAGGAGGTAAGGGATTTCTATTGTTCAGTGTCAATAAATATGCCTTTTCAGAATAAATTAAAGCTTAGTCAACAGAAGCATGCGTTTATCATCATTGCAAGTGATCTTAATTGTTTTAGCTCACCTGACCTGAAGGGTCAGTGTGAGCTATTGCCATTACTTGGCGTACGTCGTCCGTCTGTTAACTTTTCACATTTTCATCTTCTCCTCTGAAACAAATGAATTATATTCAAGCAAACTTTGCAGGAATGATGTATAGAAGGTCCTTTACAAAGATTGCTCATTTTGTTTCGATCCGATAAAAAACATGGCCGCCAGCGCGGAACTTAGGTTTAACATGGGACCCTATGCGAATAATCACATTTTCATCTTCTCCTCTGAAACCACTGAAGCAAATTCAACCAAACTTTGCAGGAATGGTATATGGAAGGTCCTTTACCAAGATTGCTCAGTTGGTCCCGATTCGATAAAAAAAACATGGCCGCAAGCGCGGAACTTACGTTAAACATTGGACCCTATGGAAAAAATCACATTTTCATCCTCTCCTCTGAAACCACTGAAGCAAATTAAACCAAACTTTACAAATATACGAAAGGTCCCCAACAAAGATTGCTCATTAGGTATGGATCCGATAAAAACATTGCTACCAGCACGGAACATAGTTTAACATTGGACCCCTCGGGAAAAATCACATTTTCATCATCTCCTCTGAAACCATTGAAGCAAATTCAACCAAACTTTGCAGGAATGGTGTATGGAAGGTCCTTTACAAAGATCGCTCATTTCGTTCCGATTTGATAAAGAACATGGCCACCATCGCAGAAGAACTTACGTTAAACATTGGACCCTATGGGAAAAATCACATATTCATCTTCTCTGAAACCACTGAAGCAAATTCAACCAACCTTTACAGGAATGATGTACGAAAGGACCACAACAAAGATTGCTCATTTCGTTTGCATCAGATAAAAAACATGACTACCAGCACGGAACATAGTTTAACATTAGACCCTATGGGAAAATCAAATTTTCATCTCCACCATTGAAAACACTGAAGCAAATTCAACAAAATTTTACCGGAATGGTGTATGGAAGATCCTTTACAAAGACTGCTGATTTCGTTCCTATCCAACAAAAACATGACCGCCAGCGCAAAACTTAGGTTTAACATTGGACCCTATGGGCAAAAAAACACATTTTCATCTTCTCCTTTAAAATCGTTGAATTCAACCAAACTTTACAGGAATGTTGTATCCAAAGATTGTTTATTTCTTTCCGATCCGATAAAAAACATGGCCACCAGTGCGGAACTAAGGTTTAACATTGGACCGTATGCGAAAAATCACATTTTCATCTTCTTCTCTGAAACCACTGAAGTAAATTCAAACAAACTTAACAGGAATGATGTATGGAAGGTCTTTAATAAAGATTGCTCATTTCGTTCCGATCTGATAAAAAACATGACCACCAGCACGGATGATAGTTTAACACTGGACCCTATCGGAAAATCACATTTTCATCTTCTCCCCTGAAATCACTGAAGCAATTTTCAACCAAACTGTACAGGAATGATGTATGGAAGATCTATAACTAAGATTGCTTATTTTGTTATGATCCGATAAAATAAAACATCATGGGCAGCGCGGAACATAGTTTTACATAGGATCCTATTGGAAAATCATTTTCATCATCTCCTCTGAAACCACTAAAGCAAATTTAACTTAACTGAATTGGAGAAATATATGGACAGATATTAACAAAAAATACTTATTTCAGTTGAATCCCACAAAACATGTATGTCAGTAGAGAACATAGCTTAACATTAGACCCTATAGGAAAAACTTTTTTGGTCTTCAGCATAGGCATGGCTTAAAAGCATCTTTGTCAGGTGCGCGATACGGGCTCAGTAACTGAGCCTCTAGTTAATGTTTACTTACAACTTGTTTATTATGCTGATTGGGAAAAAAATGTAAAAAAAATAAATTCAAACTGAAAGTCTTCTTAAATTCCAATTTTGCACAAGTTCGAAAATACAACTGTACATACAATTAATTTAAAAAAAAAAAAAAAAAAACTGGTGATAAGTTGCTATACTATCATGCTATCCGTTTGGGTTTCTGCGAGTTTGGTTTTAAAATTTTGAAAGCTCTTAAATTATGCCTGCCAGTCATTTCAAATCCATTTTCTATTTTGATTATGTCTGAATAAATGTGTATGGAGGCAATAATTATATTGGTTACACAATTCTTTGATATCAGTGCACGCGTTAAACAATTATTTTAAACTAATTAGTTGAGACTTCAGAGGAAGAGAGATGAAAATATTCGAATACTCAAAATATTGTTATAGTTGAGCCCATTCTAAGTGGATATTAATGTACCGAAATTTCACCAACAGAAATGAAAAACTTTAATAGATCCTCTTCATTAAAATGATGCAAAAAGTAAAAAAAATATCATCTCGTGTTCGTCTCGGGGTTTGCAACTTGATTGCTCTAAAACATCAATAAACACGTCAAACGTAGAAACCACTTTCTACTGATATATATCTTAATTACTTTGCCTAGATATCTACATGTACAAAATTACAATCATTTGTCTTTAATTTAAAGTTTGTTAAATCATACTTTCCTATTTAACAACTGTAAATGAATGTTAAGATGTGTAAATGAAAATCAGCAAGGAGAGGTCAATGAGATAGTAGTTGTCTACAAAGTTGCACGTCAGATCAATCAATCAAAATGGTAAAATTGAAGGTAGAAAACATTTCCAATTGAATACTTCGTAGTTGATGAAATATGGGAAGCATCCAAATGTAATCTTTGCAGCTAGACGTTAGAGATGCGAAGTCGGTCTACAATTCAGTGTATAGATTGACCAATACTTGTTTAGTATTGTTGTACTTGTTTAGTATTATACTTGAATACAAGTATTCCTGTGAAGATTTTTGGATCTCTTCTTAAAATTTGTATGAACTTTCCCACTCATATAATTCAGAAATTGACCATCCTGTAAGATTTAAGATGAACTACATAGTTAAGTAAATAATGTAAGAGACACAGTTGTGTCTATTGTTGTCTACGTTTGTCTTTTGTCTTTTTATTGTTTTTCTTGTAGAGTTCCCTGCTAGATTGATTGTGGTATGTGATTGTAATTTTCGGCAATTGTTAGTGTTTCCTGTTATGTTTTCTCCATTAATTGCACCACTATTTAATATGTGATGAAGTGTGACATGGACTTTGTTTAGTCGTAAAATCTATCAATTTAGAGTTCCGTTTATATATAGATATCATAAGTTAAAACGTGAAATGCATGCATTGCAAAGGGGGGAATTTTTAATAATCCGTGTTATGCGCCCTTATATGACAAATATAAAAAATTAAAGACGCAACGTTCGCACTGTTGCAAATACATTCTTGAGATTTTATTCTTCAGTGTTTCCTTTTCTAAGCTCTGAGGTAAGGGATAATAACAAAGATAGAAATAAAAGCTTTAAAAAAATATAAGTCATTTGTTCAGAGAACAAATGTAGGTCTACCCGAAGAAAATTTTTAGCAAAGTCTCGTAATAAGTGTTTTGGCTTGATGAAACAAGAAAAATTTTCTTCATTACATGTCATCAGCCATCTCTTACAGTTTACGAGTTAAATCATTGAACAAAAAAATTTATATCGTTAACAAAGTTGTATTTTGTAAAACTGAACATTTTCCCCATAACATGTCATTAGCCATCTCTTTCGGTTTACGGGTTAAATCATTTATCACGAAAAAATCTATGGTTGCTAAGGATTTCATTGTGTTGCTAAGAACTTTGAACTTTGATTTTAATGTGATATTGTAGGTAATATAAAGCCGAACATTTTCGCAATTCAAAGTTTTTTTTCTATCTCTTACAGTTTTTGAGATATAAGCAAGAAACCTCAATTTTGGACCCGGAAAACAGTTTTCGTATACTAAGTCCATAACGCTTGGTCCAATAATTTTTGACCCAATATATTAAATGTAGATCTTGATAAAATACACATTTTATTTATTACATGTTATCAACTATATCACAGTTTCCAAGATATACTATAAAAATATATGGTTGCTAAGGATTTCATTATGTTGCTAAGGACTTGGAATTTTTTCCTTGATGTCACTTGATAGGTCATATTAAACTGAACATTTTTGCTTTTTAAGTTTCTGTCTATCTTTAACTGTTTCTGAGATATAAGCAAAAAAACCTCTATTTTGGACCCCGAAAAACAGGTTACGGACCCTAGGTCCATAGCGGTTGGTCCAAAAATTTTGGACTCATTTCCTCTTTACAACATTACGAAACTTTTTGCCTATGGTTGCTAAGGACTTTTATGGCAAATAACGTTGTTGCTAAGGACCTTGACCTTTGACCTTGACCC
>MJUU01013138.1:20029-52377 GCA_002080025.1 Modiolus philippinarum | reverse complement strand
TTTTTTTTTCTTTAAACTTTTAGATCATTTGAGAAAGGGGTAAAGTTTGAATAGCAAAAGTGTTCAGCTCTTCTAGAAACACATCCGAGACAGGTTCGCGTCTTATCCAAGAAGAGTACCACCGATGAACATCTTTTAAAAAGGGATCCTATTGAAAATCTTGTAAATTGTTCATTCTCAAAAATTGTTTCATACGTCAAATTTATATTAACTAGTATATGGTTTTAGTGCAAATCATAAATCCAAGATGGCCGTCACTGCAGATCTTCGTTTTACATTTGACCCTAAGGGAAAATGTCGTAAATTTCTTATTTTTGAAAACCTTTTCATATATCAAGTTAGATTTAATATACATGGTAACATGATAGTCATCTACCAAATTTTATATTTTTTTATCGATCACAAATCCAAAATGGCAGCCACCGATTAAAAAAGCATAAAAAAGTCATATTCAACGCACATTTTGAGTAATTGAGTTAAGTTTGTGCGAATATAGACAAAAGGCAGTAGAATACCAAAGGAACAAAGGTGTGAAATTCACAAAAATCGAAGTTCAAAGACAGGGCAAAAACGAGAACACAGAAAACAATGACGATACAAACAATAACAACGACACAAGACAGACGCAAAGCACAGAAACAGAAATCACAACATTCAGAACAAAGGCACTCACAGTGTAAACTCCAGTGAAAATGAGAGTGACATCAGGTGCTCCGGAAGGGTAAGCATGTCCTGCTCTGTTAGGACCCTATGAAAAATGTTGTAAATTGTTCATTCTTGAAAACCATATCATACATGAAGTTGATATTAACTAGGCATGATAGTATGATAGTCATTAAATAAAGGTATGATTATAACCTATCATAAATGACCGCTACTGAGGATCATAATTTAACATTGACCCAAAATGTTGTAAATTGCTAATTCTTGTAAATCGTTCAAGGATCAAGTTGATTTTAACTAGACATATGTAGCAACTTGATGGTCATCTAAAAAAAATTATATATTTGCGAATCAGAAAACTAAAATGGCTGCCACCGGGGAATACAGTTAAACCCAGAGCTTGGTGGGAATATGTTTTTAAATAGTATGAAAAAGAAAGGAAATGTGGTAATGTCAGGGAGACAACATCCCATATCCAGGTTAAAACGACCTAAAACAAAGCATCTAGGTGTCACCGTACTATCTTCAACACAGTGAGGAACCTCACACTATATAGCAAGCCCTAAATGGCACCAAAAAGGTAAAAAAAAGTGAATAAATCAATGGAAACAAACCACATCTAATAACTCAAATATTTTATCAGAAGACAAGGACAAGCCAATGACCAACATATTCCTGTATATTTAAGTGTATCCTTGAAAATAGTTTCATACATCAAATTGATATTTACTAGGCATTTATGCATTACAGTGTGATTTTACTACAAATTTGTTTTCACCACAAGGTTAATAATTAAACCCCGAGGGAAAATTTTGTTGAGCAGTACCTACCAGCTGAGCGATACAGGCTTATATTTTAATCTCTGGTTTCTTACACTATAAAAACACTTCTTTCTTTAAATCCATTATGTATTCAAAATATCCTTTCAGCTGGACTAAACAGTTTTCAATCCTTACAGAATGCCACTACTTAGTCACAGATTTAAGATCTTATTTATAATCATCATACCTTTTTACGGAGGAATTATTATGTACATCAAAAGCCATGAAAACACAAACATTCAGATCGAAAAGTGTAAATTAGCGAGTAATGTAGCTGAAACACATAAATTTGTGAAAATATTCAATGAAATGAACAGAACTGGAGAAATCGCCAATGTTGACAATACATCATTGTTACCATACCGACAGACAGCTGATTTAAATGTCTTCATGTTTTCCGCCATACTGGTTGATACAACATCACTTCCTACTGATCATTCTTCCTTAATCAACATTAAGAGAGAAAACGTAACCAGTAAAATTTTGATAAATGGTTGGATTTATGAAAATGTAAATGAATCAACATGCTGTTTTTATCTATACAATGGGAAAATATCAGTTGTGAAAGCCGGAGCTCCTATAACAAAGGATTTTGTAAGTTCACTACCTCTACGCAGCACTCAGTTTATTTGTAAACCAAACGAAAATATAAATAACATAAAAGGAGTGTCCATAGCAACAAAGGAGAGTTCATGTTCTACAAATGAACTATATTACACTGAACCCATTCCACAAATTGCTGCGGATGCATCCTCTGTTGCCATATGTAGTAAATTTGCATTTAGATCCACCAACGCGGAGGTGCTCCTAGAATGGTTTGAAGTACAGCGTCAATTAGGAATTAAGAAAGTACTTGTGTATACATATAAACTAAATGTGAAAGCTATGAAAGTACTTAATTATTACGAGTCTATTGGTCTGGCAGTAATAGTAAGGGATTTTGATTTTCCAGCGAAGGGTAATTATTGTTATATATGTTTCGTGTTTCACCTCATATACATGGAGGCAGTTCGATCCACAACAATAGTAACTATTGTTCACATGGAGGCAGTTCGATCCACAACAATAGTAACTATTGTTCAACAATAGCAAGATCGAACTTACTATTGTACCGGAAGATTACGCAATGTTCTGGTTAACTGTGCATGTCTTGTCAAACAAGAATAATAGTCCACTCGACTCTTGTCGAACTATAGTTAAAGTGTGACGTCACAGACTGATCTTTCGATCGGTTTCATTGGTCACTCCTTATTCTGATCCGGATTTCCCTCGTATAGACCAAAACAATAGTTGTTGATCGAACTGCCTCATAATGTCCAAACTTCAACATGGCATTATTGTAGTTTTACTTTCTTTTTATGTCTGTCTGTGTGAAATTTTAAACATGTTCACTAGCGTAACATTTTTGTTTTCGACGTTTAAGTTATACTTCATGCCATTTCAAAATTTGGACCGAAATACTGTAATTTTAATTTTTCGTCAGTTCGAAATCTACTGTCTCTTCAATTAAGATCAAATGTAAATGTTGAGAGAACCACAAATAAACGGTGTATATTAACTGACAAAAACATAATTTAACAGAGTAAGTGAGAATCGAACAGTCAATCCAAAACGAATAATCAAAGGACAATGGCAACATCGGAAACAACAAAGACACAACATGAGTACGTCACAGAAAAGAAAATTGAAGACACACAAAGTTGAACAACAAGGACCCAATAAAAAAAACCATGGGTGAGATCAGGTGCACCGGTAGAGTAAGCATATCCTGCTTCTTATAAGACACCCGCCGTGTTGAACATGTCAAATCCGGTGAAGGAAACAACAATTAAGCTTTAAAGGGAAAGATCTGTGGTCATCTGGGAAACAGATATCCCCGATAGCGGTCTACAAAATGGTGATGTCGACCGTAAAACCTCTGGAAGGTGACTTCGGTTTTTGGGTAACATAACCTTGTTTTAGAAGCCTATTTGTGAACAACTGGGCTCTATCAAGGAACTTACTGTATCGAACACAGGCTCTTGAACAGCGAATCAGCTGTGATATGTAAACTCTGTATGCCAACGCTGTTGCCATGTTGCTACAAAGAAAAGGGAAGTTTACTATTGGAAAAGCGAAGTCATCGCGTTTGTTGTACAACTTAGTTTGGAGTCTACATCTGTTGTCAATTTCAAGATGCAGGTCAAGGAATGAGGCCGATGTGGAAGTGTCTATAGTATCCTTAATTTCGAGCTCTTTTGGATAGATCAGATGAAGAAATTCATCAAAGCGAGGGTTTAGTGACAAAATATCATCTATATAACGGAAGTTAGAATGGAAGGTTTGGGCCAGTATTTTGTCATTATTTTGAAGAAGCCCTTTGATGAATTCAGCCTCATAAGAGTGGAGAAACCGATCGGCTTGGAGAGGTGCACAGTTTGTGCCCATAGGAAGTCTGATAGTCTGTTGAAATACAAATGAAATAAATAGGACAACAGGGAACACCTACAATGGCTGAAAATTATAATTACATGCCACAATCTGCCAGGGAAGTCCTCCAAACTGGACAAATATATTGTTGATCAGAAACTCTAACATTTTAATCACTTCTTCCTCTGTATATTTTTTCTCCGATTTTGAGTCATTTTTCACAAAGTGGGCTTATTTTCTACCTACATCAATGTACCTGTGTCTTCGTTCAGTTGTTCATAAGGATTGTGCAAAGTATGGAGAAGTCGACACTTTTAATGCTGTTACAGCGTGATAACGATCTAGAGTTTAAGATGTCAAGTAGATCTTTGGAGTTTTCAAAATCCACATTTCATTTACACCGCTTCTTGAAAAGCAATTATCACAGTATTTTTGAAGGCCTTCTTTAAAATCAGCTGATAGGACAGAAATTTATCAGAGGGAAATAATCCTTAAATTTAAAGAATTTCCTAACGTTTAATATTTTTAGTTTTTCTAGGACAAGTGTTTTCTGGGCTATTAAATGTGTTCATGCTCGATAATGGCACCAATTAATTTAAAACAACGGCAGTAGGAACGAAGGAGTGCAATTTACAAAAATCGAAGTCCAAAGACATGGCCAAAACGAGAGCACAGAAAGCAATGACGTAAGCCACAGAAAGCAATGACGTTAGACACAGAAAAAAATGACGTTAGGCAGATACAAAGCACAGAAATAGAAATAATGCTTATAAATGAAACATCTTATGTTTAAACATAAAACAATTAAAATACTGATTATTACATCTACTTAAACTAAATGAGTTCAGTCTGAATTCGACAGATAACAACATAAGATCAGCTTTGAACTGACATAAACACGTAGGATAAAGTACATGTACAAAGAAATGTATTATAGCGATATTTAAATCTCTCAGTGCGTTACTAGGAACTCTCGTGTAATTGAAGGCGAAAACGATCGCCTCGGATACCAGTAAGAAGAAATACAAGGTTTCTAAACCTATTTAAATGATTATATACCACATAAAAACAAAAATAGTTATGAAATTGAAGTGTATACTCATATTTTTTCCTACAGGACAATTCTTTAACTAAATTTTAATTGACGGAAAACAAATAACCTGAAGCGATACAACAGATTCAATATAAACACCCCCTTAGCTCAACAGTGTTCATTAATTATTGATTCCCTCTCAATGTATTGATGTATTTTTTATGTATAGTATAAGAGCTTAAATCCGGTTTGAACACGACTCAGAAGTCCCATATTAAATATTCTGTAAGGATTTTGATCTTGTGCCAAGAAATAATCCCTTGTTATGCATGTATTGCATGCTATATGAGAATTGATATGTCAAAAGATACTACTTTCAGAAAAAATAAGTTTTGAGTGAAACAGAGTGCGACGTCAGGGAATACGTCTCCTCCTATGCGTGTATCTCTCGTTATGTGAGGAATGATATACTTACTATAAGTTAAAATCGTAGCAGGGAACATTTTTTTTTAGCATTTGCAGGTTCATAATTTAATAATTCAAAGGTACATGGTATGAATTGAATGAACAGCCTCATTGTTTGTCCAGTTCTGATTCACGTATAATCAATTTTGATGTTTGTGTTTTTACCTCTTCAAAAACAAATTGCCAGTAGTATCGAATTTCACAATAAAACATGCCCTTTCCATACCCTGATGATATTTTCATAATGATTTAACGGCTTAAATTTAATTCATATTTGCAATCCCGGCTTTTCCAGAAAATCGTTTGTCCCTTTGGTGGTAGAATAAGAGGTGGTTCCGATTGTTGAAACCCCCTACTTTTCTTGAATTGCATTGAGCATTTTTTAAAGACTTGATCCATAGTTGTTTCCCCAACCCTTTTACACTAACTGATCACCATGATTATATTTGATAGCTTCTTAACCACCGTGTATCACCCGTACACATGATATGGGTATCAGGACTGGTTTTCATTTAAATTTCAATTAAATCTACCATTAGTGTACGGGGATACCAGTGTAAACTGGATCAACGTACACTAATGGTAACCGTTTTAGAAATTTAAACGAAAACCAGTCTTGGTACATATTACCTGTGTATGGACGGTGTTAACTGTAACTCAATTTTTGATAATGAATGAACTTATTTTCAGAAGCGACGTATTTTTTTCGTATTCATGTTTTAGAATGTTCAGCGCGTGCTATTGGGGCACAATTGAAAACTATGTGTTGATTGGTGCATACATGTAATAATATCAACCAATCAAAGTCATGGAAAAGCGTCTTTTTTTTTGGAGAAAATTTCATTTCTGACAAATTTTTCTTATTTTAAAGTTTCGTACCTTATAAAGATTTTTTGTCTATTTTGTTACGATTTGGATTCTTTGTTGGCCTTTTTATATTTTTATCTGTTTATATTTAATTCCTTTATATTTTATGCAATTCTGTTTTTGTTTTTCTTTGTAGTTTTGTGCGTTTGATCACCCATAGTGATGGTCACGAAATCTTTCGAAGTGTCAATCTTTGAGTTTATTAAGGTCTTCCAAGTGTTTAGATTTTATCTGCACTGAAGAGACATAAGTTGTCGAAATGGCCATATGCAGATATTAAATTTACAGTAAATTCGCTATTTAGTTATTTGTTACCCTTCCGAAGTACCTGATGTCCCTCTCAGTTTCACTGGAGTTTACACTGTGAGTGCCTATGTTTTGAATGTTGTGATTTCTTTTTCTGTGCTTTGTATTTGGCTTACGTCATTGTCTTCTGTGTCTAACGTCATTGTTTTGTGTCTAACGTCATTGTTTTCTGTGTCCTCATTTTGGCCATGTCTTTGGACTTTTTTTACGATTTTTGTAAATTCCACCCTTTTGTTCCTTCGGTATTCTACTGCCTTTGTTTGTTAGCGTTTTGAAGAACAGCCTTTCTAAGTAGTATTATACATTTGTAAGTCCTTGTTTTGCCTTTTACATTTCAATTTAGATTCAATATGTTGATGCCTCTAAGAAATAGGAAGCTTTCGATTTGAAATTTGCAATCATCACGTTTGTCATAATTTCTAGTTTTTAGTAATATTTGTTTTTTTATTACGAATCTTGTCTTAATAAAAAGCCGACGTATAAGGTTATTTAGTCATTAATTTCCAATTGACTGGGCTATATAAAATTTTAAAAACCTCTATGAAATGGTTGTTATTAATAACAAAATACGGAAGTTACTATTAATTTAGTTTCTGCATTTGCATTTCGTCAACTTATGTGTCCGTCAGCACATATTAAATTAAAACATTTGGAAATTCATATACCGAAATATGTGTAAACGCTGCTAGAGTTTACAAATTACCAATAGGATCTAAACAGTTAAGCCAAAAATCAGCTTAGGACAGAGCTATGCGAGAGGTAGATACTCCTTAGTTTAAATCATACTTTTGTTAAATTAGATAAAGCAAGCTTCCAAACAAAATTGGTTTTTGGGCCAGCACCGAAAAACAGGCTACTGGGTTGGTGAATACCCTCGGGGACTAACAGTCCACCAGCAGAGACACAGTGACTACCTATTACTGTTAATTCAGTTTCTGCATATGCGCATTTCGACAACTGCTGTTGAGTAAATATAGTTTCTACAACGAGAACTAAGTTGATTATGAAATTTCTCACATCGAGTTAAATAAATTTTGCAAATGTTTGAAANCGAGGCTTGCCGAGTTTTTAAACATTTGAAAATTTATTTAACAAGATTAACGTGTTTAATTTGTAGAAAACGTTTCTCTAATGACATAATGTAAAACTCCGAGGATTATGTTCCGAATAGATTTGGCGGGAAATTTCACGCCAGTTGTTCTCTCACTAGAGACGAGAAATATTTTTATCACACCGGTCAGGCGTTAGCTAAATTTGCTAGATATTAGAAAGTTTATTTCCCTAATTTCTTCGCGGTTTTCACGTTTCCTGAACAGTAGGAGAAATCTTTTCTCCTCTTTAGAGAGAATGTTGTTCTCGGCAAAGTGATTGGCTAAAATTCAATTATGACGTCAAATATGTTTGCCGTTTTCCGACTTTACCATTGTGACGCCATGAAAAAAGGCGATCATGCCTGATGAAGTCACGCTCAAAGCACACATTTATTTCAGATTGTTGGAAAAGGGGGTCATTTCTTGTCCAAAATCTCATTGAAATCATTAGAGAAATAACATCCACAACCGTATCTCGTGAGAAACGACATTTCTACACTCTCGATAGTTAAAGTTTCAAATATTTTAAACGCTCCGCAAGCCTCGCGTTTAAAAATTTTAAAATTTAACTAATTCTAGTGTAGAAATGTTGTTTCTCACTCGATGCAGTTGTGGATTCTATATTTAATCAATATATTGATAGGTATATTTAAGACTTTATCATATGGATTTTCCTATCTAAGATGATTTTGTATAAATTTGGCTTCATGATTATCCCAACATAACCAGACATATATGAAGTGGTACTGAGTTTGTGCCAATTAGAATACCGACTGTGCGCTTAAAAATCAACTCATGTTAGCTAAATTTGTTTATATAATTTATTAATAAATACATTAACATGAGTTGACAAATTGCTTCGCGGGGGTTAATTTCGCAAAATGTCATACCCAAACCTTTCACTTGGTTAAAATATTTGCGGATGTTCAAATTTTGATAGTAATATTTGTTATTAAAATTTTTTGTGTGGGGTTATATTCGCGTAAAATACGCAAACGCGAAATAAGCAAAAATTACCGCCACGCAAAAATTTCCACGTTTACAATAGTCAACATGCTAGTGATATCATCTTAAGTACTTTGTTCTTAGAATCTGTGTGATCATTTGTGACGTTTGTTTCGGTCTACAACGGTTATCTGGGTATAGGCTGTATAAATATATATAAATAAAGATCAGGTCAGGTCTCAGATGTTTATTATGCGAATCTTCGTGGTCAAGTGAAGTGGACCTCACTCTGTCATGACCAATGGTCTTGCAATTATACTTTAAGGTATGGCCTTTTGTACTGTCAATCAAGCTTACTTCTTTAATTAATCTTAAGTGGTCTTGGTGAGAATATATCTTGCGGTATCAACTAAAGCCATGTTAATAGACCATATCCAACCTATGGTATTGGGATCTACCAAACTACTTTTCAATACGTCACAGTACAGAAAACGCCACGTCATAGAGCCTAAAACGTCATGAAGTTGGTCACATGGGGAGGACACGTTTGTGACATAGGGCGGACAAACAACAACTGGTGAATCTGAATACCAGAACTCGGATATGGTCTATTGCTTTGACTTAACATTATATCACCTAAATTTGTCCTCAATACTCAGGACACAATGAATGGGACATTTATTAATTTACCTTTCTTATTAAGATTTCATGTGGACACCTGCGCTGTTTTATCAATTCTTTGTTCCTATGTAATTTGCAAGATCTATGTCTATATCATTTAAGGAGATAAAAGAGTATTTTATTATATTTATTCAGTTTCATGTGAATTATTTGAAGAAATTTATTTACAACAATTTATTTCTAATTTAGTTCTTCGAACTTTTTAATATACTTTGTTATTATTCTTTACAAAGAATTTTTATTAATTTCTTTTGAGAATTATTTGTTCTCTTTGAAATACTTTATAATATAAAGTTTAAAATATTTATTATAAAAAGTTAGGCATATTTTACCCCATTATAGATCCTTGACAAATTGATGTCTTAGATGAGAATTTTGTATCTATCCGTGTCTACCATTTTCAACGCACGAAACATCGACTTATAAGTAGATGTGATATTTTTTTTTGAATAGGGAACTGATAATATTGGTAAGTATATAAAGTAGAAAAAGCAAATGTAATGATGCTTTGACAGAGTATATAAATGATCTTTAAGATTTTGGGGAAGATCTTTTGAAGATTTAAAAATATAAGTCAGGTTTACAAAACTGGTAAAGAAGCATCTTTGCAATACTTCTCAGTACAACGTGCAACAATATGACAGGAGATATGAAACTATATCCCTCTGATCTAAATACATAATTTCATCATTGAGGCGTCAAATGAGACATAAAACAAGGACTGTGAATATATAATTACTGCACCCAAGATCCCGTTCATTACCATATTTTGTCCAATAGAGACAGTAATTTTTTTAAATTTTAAATTGCGAGGCTTGACGAGCATTTTAATTTTTTTTAATTTAATTATCGAGAGTGGATAAAATGGGGTAATAAGGCCGTCATTAATCAATTCTATGTTTAACGTCACCCACTCGCGCAGGTTTTTGAAAATTTTTGAAAACAAAAAACAAACAAATGTTCAGTGTTGTCCGGAAATTTTCGGTTTGTAGGCGATATCGTTCATTAATTTAGCAGTCGGGTCCAGAATTGATAAAATACTTTCAAAAGAAAGTGAAATGAACAGTTTAATGTCAATAAAAAAAATAAATAAAAGTGTGAAATATGTTCATAAGCATATATATGCATTAAAATTTTGAAAGATAATTATAATTTCTTTTGAGTAAAACTTTTGTTGTTTTCGTCTCCTCCCTCCCTCCCTCCTAGGTTTCGAAGTCTTATCTTGACGTTAGAATAAATTTAGGACGGCCTAATTGGGATAAAGTGGTGTAATCTTTTTTCTATAATGATAAATGATAAACAACGAGAATTGTTTTCCGAATAGATTTGGCGGGAAATAGCATGGGGCTTTATTCAACATATATTGGATATGAAAATTTACCTAACGGGTCAGAACCGGTTTAAACTTCACATATCATTAGAGAAAAGTTCGTAATTGTCTATGTAGATTCCCAAATATAATGTACCAAAGACAATAAGATTCGACCATACTCTTATTCTGTGTTTTATTCTACTTCTGTGGTAGTTATATTTTTAAAGTCTTCGCAGAAACAACGATTTTTATTTTGAAATTATAATTTGGAAAGATCAATGTCGCATCGCTGTTATTGCCGCGGTCAAGGAAGTGGCAAAACTTTTAATGTAATGAAGTCAAGATTAACACCCCAAGCTTACACGTGTTAGATTCATAGATGTCAAATGTCTACATTGTAGACATTTCAGACATGAAAATATGACAAATGTATACAATGTTGTCTTTGTACGATGGTTAGTCAGTGAAAGGTTGAGAGAGTGGGAGTTTAAATTATAATGTCGGTAAATTGAAAGTTTTGCCACTTGCTTGACCGCAGCAATAATACTGCTGGTTCCCTGCATCGAAGGGCAACAGCGAAAACTCTATGTCTTCACTGTTAATATTGGAGTGATACTTCGTTTTAAAAAAAGATGTCAATAATTTTGGTTGAAAGTTTGTGAAAAGGAAAAAAGCTTGAGATTGTCGACAATTTTTTAAATCAATATTTTCTATTGAATTACAAGATGATACATACTTTGTGTCATTGCTCTTTCAAACCAATACCCTAGCAAACTATGGCCAAATAACATGAAAATATTTGCTAAATTTTAATTTTAGATTCAAAGTCGTATTATTGGAAAGCAGACTTTTTTTAAAATCATACAAGTATCCCTTCTATACTTCACAGTAAATATAAATGGCATGGTTACAAAGTAAAATGAGGACAGAAAGAAACATGAAAAGTTTTACATATATTCAAAGACAAGTTAAAACTTCCAGCTGAACATTAAATATAAGCTTGATATTATAGAAACCGCTGTTAGATTTAGCATATGATTCAGTGCTTTGAAATCATTGAAAGTAATCCGAAACAAACTGTTTTTCAATACCAAGTTAACGGCTTTCAAATTTTTTGCTACATTTTGTGAATCGAAGACCAACATGACTTATTCTTGGATTTTTTTTTCTAACTTCAGATATTTACTCAAGAGATGTAGGCGAGGAAAATTTCCACGCATGGAGTGATGAACAGGTTATCATTAATGACTGTGTGGCAAGACTTAACGGTTTCAAATATGTTGCACTTATGGATAAAGATGAATTTATAATTCCGAGAAAAATCAAAGCATATAATTTTTCCCTGATACATGTTTTGGTATGTATAACCAATATCGTATGATTTGAACAAGTTTAAAACAAGCATTTCATGTAGGGATATATTTCTTTATATTATCATACCAAAAACTTTAGAATTGTTTACTCTATGCAAGTACGTGATGGGGTTATTTGTTACCACTGGGCCGATGCTTCTGCTGGGTAATCTCCGAGGTATTCACCACTGAGCCAAGTAGTCAGTACTTCGGTGCTGAGACCTCTAAGCCGATTTTATTTCGAAACATGCAATATCTCAATTTTTGTTAATTTTTCTTTTTAACTAAGGAGTATATCCCTCTGCAAAGCTCTATCCTTAGATGCTGTATTGTCACAATTAGTGTATAGTCATGTCAAACATGGAGACATTCCGAACGCACGGTGTGTATTTTAAATAATTGGTTTCGTTTCCCTATTCCACCTTTCTCACGTATCATCAGATCATACGACAGGCAAACGTTTTGTCCAGATATTAGTTTGGAACTAAGAACCTAGTTCAAGAACAGTGTTTTTACCAATTTGTTCACCGGCTAATTAAAATACTAGATAAACACTTGGTTTATATTTTGAATTGGGCCCACGAACTAGGTTATACTCACTGAGTCCGGCTCAGTACAGTAAAAACACTTGTGTTTCTTACCGTTCCCGAACAGTAAAAACACTAGAACCAGCCTGAGTTCCAGACCTCTTTTGGACTACTGGTAGCACCGTTCCTGCTGCAGGCAACATAGTAACAGGACAGCGTTTCTTCCTGTTCCCGGACAGAAGACAACACCGTCACTCAACTACGGTAACACCGTTCCTATTCCTGGCGACAAAGCTACAACTGGATTAAACAACGTTCATCATGAGTGTAAATCCCACTGATATGCCCGAGAAAGCCATTTCAGCAGTTCCGGACACCAGGGTCCGGACACTTACAGAGAAAGGGCAAGAATAGTATTCACAGATATGTGACAAATATTGTCAGGACTTAGGATATTTATGGACTATGCTTAACGCCCTGCTACAAGAAGCAGCCGATCCTCCCTCTAACTTAGGGAACCTGGGTCAAAATATTGCACAAGCAAACACCAGGTACCAGAAACAACTCAGGGCCTATAAGGACTTCCTGAAATCAAGCAGGACCGAAGACAGCAAACATGAACTTGAAGCCTGCGCAACATTGGCAGGCTTCCGGCAACAAAAGATAGATGCCGCCCTGTGTAATCTACAGGAAACAAGTCAAGCTCTGACGCCTAAGAAAACACCAAAGGCACCTAGTAGCAGCTCATCGTCCCACGATAGTAAATACAAATCGCAAGGTGGGACGTCTACACGTACAGACGCTTCCAGTCTGTTAAAACGAAAGAAAGCAAAAGCTGAAGCTCTCAAAGCAAGCCTTGCTTTCGCAGAAAAACAGGCCACTCTTTCAAAACAGGAAGCCCTGTTAGAAGAATCAACGGCGCGTCAAAAGGCTGAAATGGAGGCAACAAAGGCAGAAATTAAAGCAGCAACAGCTCTACAAAAGTCAGAGATGGAAGCAACAGCAGCTCGTAAGAGAGCCGAGTTAAAGGCCGACCAAACATTGCTAGATGCAAGAAAAGAGGCTGTCATGGCAGAAACTGAAGCCAAGATCCTGGATGACGATAGTAGTCAAACAGGAGTTGAAAGTGAAGACCAGTGAAGTCAGTTGCCCATAGAGGAAGCAGACCCGCTACAACGGGTTCAACAATATGTTGAAGAACACTCCTTCAATGTTTCAAATTAGGAGGTTCAAAATATCCCGTCAGTAGTATATGGGACCTCTAGACCACCGGAAGTTACATCAACTCCAACACTAGTATATGGAGCACCGAAAGTAAAATCTTCTCCAGCTTATGCTGGACCAGTTCGTAAATCACAGTCTGTTACATTTCAGCTTAACAGAGATCCACCAGAATTTGAACCATCAGGTCAGCATTTGTCACGTGACATGCCAATACCAAGTTCACAAGCAGTACAGGACTGTAAACCAGACTTCAGATATAACCAGATTCCTTCTCCATAAGGAAATACTGTTATCTGGTCTTACTAATTTCAACGACCGTGCTGTATGGAAAAATAGCTTCAAGTCAGTTGTTGATGAAGCCAAAGTGTCTGACTCACAACAGATAAACCTCCTAGTAAAATGGCTCGAAGTTGAGTCTTCAAAACAGGCTGAAAGTATAAGAAGGTCATGCGAGAACCCCACTGAATGTCTAAGATTGCTTTGGGATCGTTTAGATACCAGGTATGGATCCCCTGAAATGGTGGAAGCGTCAATAATGGACAGATTGGCGAAATTCCCCAAACTGACAAACAAGGAAAGTGCACGTCTGTATGAGTTATCCGATTTATTGTCGGAGATACAACACATCAAACGGAATCCTAAATTCCAGTCACTTCTGGGATATTTTGATTCTTCATCTGGGATAAGGCNNNAATTGCTTATTTTCGTTAGTCCCGTAGATAGTAGTTGATATGGGAAAAAAGCCGCGGTTTTCAAAAAACGTTTTTTGAAAACCGCAGATTTTTCCCCATAGTTAACTACTCATAATGTACCATTTCCGCCATTCAAAGAATTCTCCAGATTCATTCGGGAAATGTGTATAATTAAAAATGATCCCGGATTCTGTTATGAACAAGAAAAGCAAACAACTCCAAAGTATTCTGGAAGAAAATCACCCGTAGCCAAAACCCGGATAGCATCTCACAAGACTGATGTCGACAAACCCAGCAAAGACATTGCTCCAGTGTACAGAGAATGAAGCACCAGACAGGTGCATCATACACAACACAAGACATTCATTAGACGAATGTAGAGGATTCAAGTCCAAATCAATTGAGGAGCAGAGAGAGATCCTCAAACAAAACAACCTATGCTTAAGTTGTTGCGCCTCTACAACCCACAGGAGCAGAGACTGCAAGGCGAAGATTTCCTGCAGAGACTGCGGAGGCAAGCAACACACCACTGCCTTACACATAGTCAGGAAGGCATCTTCAAGTGGCCCCGCTCAACATCACGGCGGGGAGACTGTGCAACAGAATGGCGGGGAGGCAAGTAATGCCAACAGTACTGACAGAACAGTAAACAGAAGAGATCTGTGGAAACAACACATGCAAATCATGTGCCAAAATCATCCCTGTCAGAGTACATCATAGGGACAACCCCGACAAAACCATTGAAATGTATGCCGTTCTTGATGACCAAAGTAACAGGTCTCTGGCATCACCAGAGCTTTTTGCACTCTTCAACATTGAAGACAAACCAGAAAATTATACCCTGACCACTTGTTCAGGTCGTAATGCCACCAGTGGCAGAAGAGCCAAAGGATTTATAGTCCAATCTTTACACGGAAATGAAGAATTAGAACTGCCAGTTTTGGTAGAATGTGATTATATTCCAAGCAGCAGAGACGAAATCCCGTCACCAGATTCTGCCAAACACTTTCCACACATGAAAGATATATCTGGGAGAATCCCGCAAATCAAAGACAGCAGGAAGATAATGCTGCTCATAGGAAGAGACCTTCCCGAAGTCCACCATGTCCTAGATTATAGATATGGACCACCTGGATCACCCTTTGCCCAGAAATTAAGACTGGGCTGGGTAGTCATCGGAGAAATCTGTCTGGACTACCAACATGCAACTCCAGACTTATCTGTGAAGAAAACATTTGTCCTACCATCTGGCCAACCTACCACATTAAGACCATTCCAGTATATGATATCTTTGCTAAGACAAAAGATGACGACAAACCAGGAATGTCGTATAAAACATTTATGAAACAACCAGTTTGTAAGAGACAACCAGTTTGTAAGAGACTCCACAGGCAGTTGGGTATCTCCATTACCATTTCGGACACCAAGACAACGACTTCCAAACAACAGGCAACAAGCTGTTAAAAGAGCAGAATTCCTCGAAAACAGTCTGAGGAGGAACGCTCTTAAAAGAGAACATTTTATAGAATTTAAGTCAAAGATATTAGACAACAACCATGCGGAAGTTGCTCCGCCGTTGCAAGAACAAGAAGAATGTTGGTATTTACCGTTGTTTGGAGTATACCATCCCAAGAAACCTGAACAGATCAGGGGTGTGTTCGATTCCTCAGCAAAGTTCGACGGAGTATCCCTCAACAGTGTTTTGATGTCTGGTCCAGACCTATCAGACAGCTTACTGGGAGTCCTGATACGTTTCAGGAGAGAGATGGTTGCTGTTACTGCTGATGTTCAGCACATGTTTCACTGCTTTGTAATGAGAGAAGATCACAGAAAAATTACCTAAGATTCCTGTGGTATAAAGACAATGATATTGATAAGGGATTGATAGAGTACCGAATGAGAGTTCATGTCTTCGGCAACAGCCCATCCCCAGCAGTGGCAACGTTGGGGCTATTTAAGACAGTACAGGCCGCAGAGCCAGAGTACGGCCAAGATGTTACAAATTTTGTGACCAAAGACTTTTATGTTGATGATGGATTAACATCATACCCAACAGCAGAAGAGGCCATCAAAGTCGTCAAAGACACACAAGTAGCATTGAAGAAATACGGAAATCTCCGTTTGCACAAGTTTGCATCCAACAGTGCTGATGTTATGTCTGCATTTCCAACAAGTGATTTAGCTACAAACTTGACAGATTTAGACCTTGAAGCCAACAATAAACCACACCAACGTAGCCTTGGATTAATGTGGGATGTCAACACAGACATATTCCTATTCCAGCTATCGCTGGATACGAAGCCTAAAACAAGACGAAGTGTATTATCTACGATAAACAGCATATATGATCCACTTGGATCCTTAGCTCCAGTGATCATCCAAGGGAAGTTGATTCTAAGAAGACTGACTTCAACAACAGTTGATTGGGACGAACCAGTCCCGGATGATATTGCATCAGAATGGGAAACTTGGCGAGATAAACTACAAGAACTAGAAACATTACACGATGGTGAGATTCGTACTCATGTTTCTTCAGATATTTCTGTTGCTAAAGCACTCGCAACTGCTGATAATCCTAACAAAGGGACTGAGAGATTCCAGCACTTCTCCACTTGGATTGCCCTGATACGTAGCATTGAATTCCTGAAACGTTCGTCCCGTCTAAGTCTGAATGGGAGTTCAAAGCTTGAACCTGACAACACTTCACTTCAATAAGCTGAAGATTTCAACATATCATCACTTCAACGTGAAGTTTATGAAGAAAATATAGACTGCATAAGTCACAAGACACCTATTGGCAAAGCAAGTTCAATTGCCAATCTCAATCCGCTTTTGGATGAAAAAGGACAAACTTTTCCAGATACTTCTCCGAATATTCCTGTTACAAGAATATTCATAACTACAAATAATTCTTTCGTAGGAAGAGGAAGATTCCAGCTCATCTCAACCTGGATAATGCTGTATTATGATTTACCGTGTTTATCTTTCATCTGTGAATTCAAGATCAGTTAGCGATCACCGAGATAATTCTTCTGGTGGAAGATAGTGTATAAAATGTATATAAATTATATTCAGGAATATTGTTAATAGTATGATAAATTTCTGTTGCTTGTTTAAATAATAGTGATGTCATGTAGATATCAGACGGGGAGTGTATTGTCACAATTAGTGTATAGTCATGTCAAACATGGAGACATTCCGAACGCACCGGGTGTATTTTAAATAATTGGTTTCGTTTCCCTATTCCACCTTTCTCACGTATCATCAGATCATACGACAGGCAAACGTTTTGTCCAGATATTAGTTTGGAACTAAGAACCCAGTTCAAGAACAGTGTTTTTACCAATTTGTTCACCGGCTAATTAAAATACTAGATCAACACTTGGTTTATATTTTGAATTGGGCCCACGAACTAGGTTATACTCGCTGAGTTCGGCTCAGTACAGTAAAAACACTTGTGTTTCTTACCGTTCCCGAACAGATGCGTTTGGCTTCCCGTTTAGATTTTATTGGTAATTCGTTCTCAATTAGTTTTAAGCATCTTTGACTTTAGGGTCTTCTAAAAGTTTAGATTTTATCTGCACTGACGAGACATAAGTTGTCGAAATGGCCATATGCAGAAACTTAATCTACAGCAGGTTCGGTATTGGGTTATTTGTTCCCATAGGGTCGATGCCTCTGCTAGTGGTCTATTCGTCTCCGTAGTATTCAACATTTAGTTTTTACAAAATGTCTTGCGAGTGACGCTATTGAAACTATTTTTAAAGGTCTTTTCTTTCCCATTGGTAACATTGATTTAAGAGGATGTCCATGAAGAAATTACGCAGGTCCTGTATTATGACTGGCACACGGTAAAGCTCTTTCCATCAAAGTGTTGGTTCAATTGCAAAACGGAACTTATACAAATGTAAAACCAGGAAATTTACCAAATCTACCATGGATGTTTCAAAGATGTTTTTTTTACTTTAAAATGTAAAATGTACAAGGAGTTATCCCCCTTACTTCATTTTTCGAATGCTTTCTGTGTAAATTTTGATGGCAACATTGGAAAAAAGGAAATAATGACACATCATGAGTACGGCACAGAAAAGAAAAATGAAAACACACACACATACAAAGATGAACAACACAGACCAGGTGTACCAGTAGAGTAAGCATCTCCTGCTTCTTATAAGACATCCGCCGTACGTGTTGAACACGTCAAATACTGTAATCAGGTCAAATCCAGTAGAGAAAACAACATTTTAGAGGGGACAAGGAAGTTCCAATAACAGCATAACTGATTGTTGCAAAAACAGATAACAGGAAATTTGAATTTTCTTGGTAACAGCAAACTGATTCTGCAAATAACAGAACGGAGAATAGATGTTGGACATGACAATAACAGATAACAGAGAATCAATTTCATCCAATAATACAATACCAGTTTACCCCCTTGCCCCCTCTCAATTAAGCTTCTAAGGGTAAAGATCTGTTCTCGTCCTGGAAACAGATATCCCATAGCCTTCCACAAGATGGTGGTGTCGAGCGTAAAAATTCCACTTCCTGACTTTATCATGGACATACACTAAATTAAGTAAAAAAAGCATTTCAGTATGAGGCGGATCTGAACTCATTCGTTTCCCATCGTCGATAGTTTCAAATTCGTTAAATTTGTAAACCAAGATGACAAACGCTTTGAATACTTATTGTTATAAATGACAAGCAAGAATCGACTGTAAACACTATAATAGATAGACTTCCAAATTTTTTGGTTTGATTAGCACTGATGAGACATAAGTTGTCGAAATGCGAATATGCTGAAAATAAATTTACAGTAACTTCGGTCTTTTGATATTTCAAGAAAAAAATGCTCTTTGTATGACAGTTATCTTTTCCACACTAAACTCTATTTCACTTCCTTTAGATAATAAATTTTACGTTCTGCTGACTGCATTGCTGTATATTTTGGCTCAAAATTTGGCATAACTGTGTAAAAATACCATACACTTTTAAATTCGGTTATTATTTATTAAGAAATTGTATACTTGTTAAGAAAAACAGATTTTTTCAAAATCTCTTTTATGTTTAAACGGAAAATATTTACCGCGCGCGATTGTCATCGAGAATGTACTAATCTGACATGGGTAATGTCACCTTTTACCTGTCGACAGGTAATCTAGTATTAACCAATGTATCTTGCCCATCGATTAAATTTTCCTGCCTGTTCGCCCTCAAAATAGAAAAATCCAATACTTAGAATTTTTAATCTGTCTTACAAAAACAAGGAAAATTTACATATACACAGCGGTTATGTTTTTAATCATAACAGTGTCTTTTTCAGTTATGTTTGGTCATTATTGATCTCCATGCAAAACTTTAGAGAAATTGGTTTTCAAATGAAGGAGAAATTGTAAAATTTCCATTATCTAAAGGAAGTGAAACAGACTTTAGTGCACAAATGTAAAAGCCTTTACCTATTGCTTGGTTATCAATTCATCAAAAATCGCTGAATTACTTCAGAGTATGATTTTTTCTTTACAATATTAGGACGATATTTTCAAAACCGATACAGCCGGAATTGCAATGCCAACTGTCCAACATATAACAACATGGAATGTGAGTAATACTTCTGGGAACCTATATATAGAAAGATACATCAACAGCACTGGGCCAATGATCGACAGGTATAAAAATATTTTCACCCCAACCCGTGTGGAGCAAGGAACGGTCGGCGTCCATGACATTTATCCAAAACGAGGCTACAAAAAGTAAGCATGATAGCTGGTTGGTTTTTCTTTCTTTCATTAGCACAAATTATTTATAAGGAACTATGAGCGAAATAATAAAAGAATATGGAGTAAATGTACATGGGATAAAATCCCTATAAATACATGGTAAGATTAAGCAAATGGAACAACACTTTCATTTTTGTACTTCATCTTGAAGTCACCATGAGACCTTCAACAAAGAACACATACTCCTCGCAAATAGTAAGTTCAAGACGGCCCCTAGCATCGGTTTGAGCGGAATTAACTTGCTAAATGTTGAACAACGCTACATCCATGTATCCGGCGTCTTCAACAAGCAGTTGTTAAAAAATGGACTTAAACACAAGATTTAACAAAAATCACTCAAGCGTAAAATGTAGGTCAAAGCAACCTAACTGTCAATGTTTTGGGTAGTACTCATCAAGGCAATTAATATGATGAAATATTCAATTAGTATAATGCGTAGTTGTTGAGAAATGGACTTAAACGCAAAATTTAACAAGAGTCACTAAAGCGTAAAATATAGGTCAAAGCTACCTAACTGTCAATATTTTGTGTAGTCATCGTCAAGGCAATAAATTTGATGAAATATCCCTTTGATTTAATGTGTAGTTGTTGAGAAATGGACTTAAACGCAAAATTTAACAAAAGTCACTCAAGCGTAAAATAGAGGTCAAAGCTACCTAACTGTCAATGTTTTGGGTAGTACTCATCAAGGCAATTTATTTGATGAAACATCATAATGGTATAATGCGTAGTTGTTGAGAAATGGACTTTAACGCAAAAGTTAACAAAAGTTAACAAAAGTCACTCAAGCGTAAAATATAGGTTATGGATCCCTCATTGTTGGTGAATCTGGTAGTACTAATAAAGGTGCATGTACTGATGCAATATTACCAAAAATACTACAAGAAGTTGCCAATATATAGACCTAAATGCAAAACTTAACATCGGGACGAACGTACGTACGTACGGACGGACAAGGGTAAATCTATAAGCCCCTTCCACTTCGTGGCTGGGCATAAAATTTTTTCATCAAATGTTTTGTTAAACTTTTTCTCATTTCTTCTTATTTGGCATAATGTTGCAATGTCAATTTAAGCATTTGATCAAGTGCAGATTTGTATCCTAAGCGTGCTGAGAGCATTTAAAAGAAATGTCCATGTTGACGCCATTTATTAAACTGCTTTCGTTTTTTTGACTTGAATTTAGTATAGTCATCAATATAAGTTCAAGTCAAGAAAACGAATTGAGTGTTACAGTCAGGATTCAAATTTATTAAATTAAATGAGAACCAAAACCGTCATTCTAAGACAAAATCCATAGGCAAAGGCAATATCTGAAACACAAATATACAAAGACATCGCAAGAGAAAAAAAGGAGATACACAAACAGATGAACAACACATCGGTGTGATCAGTTGCACCGGTAGCGTAAGCTTCTACTGCTTCTTATAAGACATCCACGGTGTTGAACATGTCAAATCCAGTAGCAAAATCAATTCCAATAGAGGAAACAACAATATTAAACTTTTAGAGGGAAGGTTAGTTGTCATCTGGGCAACACATATTCGTACCTTGCTTAAGAAGCCAATTTGTAGCCTATCTAGGGTTAACTTTTTGCAAGTGGATTTTGATTTTCTTTTCATACATATCATCTGATCACATTTCAGAAGCACTATTGATTTTTTTTTAATTTTAGGAAATTAAGAGAAAACTCTTTTTTAATGTCATTTGTCTTGATGTTCTTTCATTGAACAATCCTCAATTTAAGGATAACCTTCATCTTATTTACCCAAATGAACTCAAAATTAAAGAGACCACTGATACACCATCATCAACCTATACCTCTACATTGACAACTCTGGACGTCTGAAAACAAAAATGTACGACAAGCGTGACGATTTCGACTTTCCAATAGTGATCTTCCCGTTTTTGAGCAGTAATATTCTCGCTTCTCCGGCATATGGCGTGTATATTTTTCAACGCATTCGCTATTGCCGTGCCTGTAGTTTGTATAGCGATTTTGCCAACCGAGCGAAACCTTATACATCAAGGGTACGTTCAGTCACTGTTGCAGTTGTCACTACAGACGTTTTACGATTTGACAGTCCATTACAATGTTTCTGTTTCACAAATGAGAACAGATATCTTTTGGTAGATCCAGAGTTTGTTACTGACTAACATCGACTGTGACAAAACCGGACTTTTCACTCGCAGTGTGACGGGTGCCACGCGTGGAGCAGATCATGCTTACCCTTCCGGAGCACCTGTTGATACCTCAGTTTTTAAAGGGGTTCACACTGCTAGTGCTTTAGTTTTGTGGCGTTCTTTTTCATTTTTGTTTATTTGTTATGTCTTTGTCATACTGTCTTAATTTGTGTTGCTGTGAATTGCCGTGATTTTGGATTTATGATTTTAGAATTTTCCCTTTCCTCGTTTTTGCTTCGGTATTCGTTTGCCGATGTATTATCTGAAATTTAGCACATGGATCAACGACTTAATTCATAACTGCATTCGTATAAATCTCTATGCATAACTTTTCGCTAGAAGTCAAGTGTTACGAATTCTATGACAGTCTTACTCCATTATTAAGCAGTACCTCCTTCCTTGTTTTTACTAATTAGACGGCGTTCTTCTTTTTTTTTTTACTTTTTCAGAACATGGATTCCGTTCAGTGTAATGTCACTCCATCACTATAGAGAATGTAGAAATGATCTGTATGACATTGGACTTCAGGAATACAAACAGTTATTGAAGCCAGGACACTTCCACAAAGACAAAAGATACTATATGTGCTCTGATTTTGTACAATTTAATAATATGTCAGAAGATTTATTGCGTGTTATTACAGAAATCAGAGAAAATGTTTTAAAACTAAAAAACTCAGTCATTCTAGAAAATCCTTGACGAGTTGTAGTCATGTATTAACAGTTCACCGGTAGTACATTATCATTTCGCAAATGCATGACTGATTCAATCAAGAGGAAACCAAACAAGAAAACTAATTTATACAGAGGTATTAATACTGATGAATATAGGAATAATTATCTTTCGATATTACAATTTTCTTCAAAGTTCTCACATATTTTCTCTGTCCTTTTAGTTTACGTAAAATATAGAAAGGACAGCTCTTTATGTAATGTTAAAATACTGAAAGAGAGAAATATTACATACGTATTTTTTTTTTAATTTCGTCATAAACCCTTGGCTGTCGTTGAACACTGTACAAACTCAATCAGGAAAAGCATATCTGATCAATTAATGATACCCATAAATATATACTTTACGCCTCAATCATCATTTGACCACGCTATTCCTTTGTAGTTTCTCATCGATATGACTCATGGCGTGAACCTGTATTTAGAGACCTCCTGTCTTATGTGACCCTATTTTGAGGTTCCCTTGAAAGGTCACATAAGCCAGGTTTAACAATTTGTTGACAGACCAAGCTAAATTTTAATAGTTCTCCGCGTGATATGAGCGATAAACAAGTCTTTATTGGGGGCACTTTTGTGACGCCAGGATTTGCCGTTTCATTAAGGTTGACAAGGGCAGCTGTCACATGATAAAAACAGAAAAATGCCCGGAAATTTTCAAACTGCTCAAAATTGAATGAAATTTGACAGGGACGTTACTTAGCATGTGTAGAAATGAATTTTGGTCTTAGAAATATCAAAATGGCAACCTTTGCCATGGAAACAGAAAAAATGGCGGAAAAATATCAAATTGTTCCGATTAGGATAAAAAAGGGAAGATAATCTAGAAATAAGGCAAGGAAAAGGAAAATAATAATGCAAAAGGGGATAATAATAGTAAAAATTAAATAAACTAGAGAGATAGCTGTGAAAAAATTAATAAAGCACACACTGAAGAGATTAGAAAAGGGGAAATAAGGATAAAATAAGACTCGAAAATTTTGGGGAGAGGGAACAGCAAAAACGAAAAAAAAAATATAAATGTCAACTCTTTCATATAGTCAACATCATCCAAAATATACCTATATACAGTATATTAGGTCATTGACGGTCAAAATGGTGGCCTACAGGAAATATACACTACTTCACATGCGCACTCCTCTATCGGCTCTCTATAGGATTCCTACAGGGTCAAGTGTCGAACTATTACACAATATATCACAAAATTAGAATTTGTTTATGACAACCTTTTTGCATAAAATTTATGTTTAACAGTAGGCAAGAAAGTGTCGACTTCCGGTTTGGCATGTGCAACTTACAACTTCCTGTTCTAGTCAAGTGAAGACCGTATACAGTCACATGATAGTTTTGTTTTGGTGCTACAAGAACAGCTGGTGACATCACTTCCGGTTTTGTACTAGTAACAGCCAAATTGTTTGAGGGAAGGGGGCAATGCTGTCAACTTTGAATGCTTGTAGGTCTCTTAAAAGCCTGGTTTGCTATACTGATTTTTTAATATATTATTGTTGTGATTTCAAATAATATATTCAATGAAAAAAATGAAGTTTTAAATGACACAATTTTTGTCATGGCATAAAATATGGTCCGTTAAGGATAAAAAAAGTCGTAAAAATGCAAGTTCAGGAAGTATTGTGGTAATTTTGAAGCTACGAGGTGGGTAGATCAAAATCTATTCTATGTTATCGCATATTCAATAGTCACAGCTTTTAGCACTGGTGGTTATTTTCCCCTATTAACAACATGCACATCACAATCTGCCCTAATATACCGTTGTTGTTAATATCCATTAACACCAAGGGGCAGGTAACTCTTGCCTTGTATATCTCAAGAAAAAGCCTGGTAAGGGTGTTTGAAATTTCACGTTACAACCAACTACTATAGTACTCCAATATATCCAAAAAAACAAAGAAATTTCAATGGTACTTTTGGGGGGTATGGTGTCCTCATTAACCTTAAAGTCGGGAAATCGAAATAGAACTAGCATCAGGATGCGGGTAAGTCATGTTTTTATGGATGGGAAATAAGAAAAGTTTTGGTGAAATTTACTTGGATTGGCAGAAATGCATTTGTTCCTGTAAATATTATCTTTTGAAACTCCATCGTGACCACTTTCGGTAGACCGGAATTGTTTTTTTTTAACTTCGGGAAATCGGAGAAGCCTTATTTTAAAACAACGTCGGGAAATCAGGATGAAATGCAATCGGGATACGGGATAGTTACATTTGTGCATCATGGGATTTTCAAAAAAAAAAGTTTTTTTTTAACTTATTAAAAATACGTTTTGGACATTCACTGAGACCACTTTCGTTCGAATGATATTTTTTTTTCATTTCTCATATAAAATATTGTACTTTTTGAAAGTCATCCGAGTGCAGTGTTTTGCAAACATGCAAAGTAAGTGAGACACAAAATGTCAATCAAAAAAAAAATAATTGAAGGACAATGGCAACATCGGAAACAACAAAGAAACGGCGGAGGCAAAACAGAAAAGAAAAATGAAGAGACACACACACACACATACAACGATGAAAAACCCGGACCATGGTTGAGATCAAGTGCACCGACAGAGTAAGCATCCCCTGCTTCTTATAAGACACCGCCGTGTTGAACATGTCAAATCCAGTAGAAAGGTCAAATCCGGTAGAGGAAACAATGCAGTTTCCAACTTCCTTCATTTTAAGCGCACAGTCCTGTTATATGTACATGCATAACCATAACGTCATGCCTTCTATTTTGCTGAAGTATTTTTACAGGCAGCTATCACATATATTGTGATTTTCCATAAGTACCCTTTATGCAAAGCTTTGCGCTTACACGATTTTAGGGTTCCCTTTAGGCTCTTTAGATTAGTTGTTCTGGTCTTTGCTAGCCAAGGGTTACGATCCGATTTTCTCCGCTTGAACAGGAGAGGAATCGATTGTAACTCGTGGCTATCGAAGATGAGCTGTTCTCTTTTCGTTTCTTTATACGCTTTGGTTTTGGTCTTTTAAATGTTTAATCTTAATATGGTCTGAGAAGGACATCTGTAAACTTTACATTACCCGATATATTCCGCTATTTTAGAAATACTCTTTATTAAACGAGGGAGAAATGAAAGACGCTCTTCTTGTGTAAGTCTGAATATTGTATCATTGATTGTCACATTAACACTACCGGACAAATGCGAATCGACGAGGTCATTATTATAGTCAAGCAATATATGCGATTATTGAAAATATCATATTACTGTAATTAACATTATTGATTTTATTTCAGTAATAATTTCTTTATCGGGATCGCATCTATTGTTTAAACTATAATAATGATCTCATCGATTTGCACTTGGCCGATTGTGATTAAATCAGATGTGCGGGTATAATTCTCTGGTCAACTTTTACGAACAGATTTTTAATTAATTTTACGCATAAAAAAAATTGAATTATTGCTTAATGCTATGACTTTTTCTTTTCAATATTAGGACGATAGTTTCAAAAACGATACGGCCGGTATAACTATGATATTTGTTCTACATTGATCAACATGAAATGGCGGTAATATTTCTGGAAAGTCTACAGCACTTGGTCGATGATCGACAGATATAAATATATTTCCAATCCAACACATGTAGAACAGGGATCGGTCGGTGTCCATGACATCTATCCAAAAAGTGGTTAATAAACGTATGCAATTTATGATAGCTATTATAGGAATAAAAGTAATTTTGGAGGAGTTTATCGATGTGTAAACGCGGCCGACTCACTCACAAACTAAATAAAGTCCGAAGACTTTATGTAGAGTTTGTGAGTATAGGCCGCGTTTACACATCCATAAACTCCTCCAAAATTACTTTTATTTCTTATAATTCAAATCCTTTGAACTTTGAACAATGTTGTCACTGGTTTTTACGTCACCATATACTGCACTATTTAACGTAGTACATGTATTAATGGGCAAGAAAAGTTTATCGAGAAATAACTTTTTTGTTGTTCATGACGTTGACCAATGAAATTGGACGTTGCATTAGCAATTGGAATTATCATCTTTTACATTGATTTTGAACTATCACCCTTGGTAAACCAGATGATCTCAATAAAATGTTGAAGCGGCAAAAACAGGCCATTTACTGAATAATAAAGTTATTTTTTAGTGTAACGGAAATAGCCGAGTATAGCTACGATTGGCGGCAAAAAGGTATTGAGAGCATCTGGCAGGAAGTGTTTACAAAAGAGTGCAAGACAAGTTGGTTTTTTGCGCAATTACGGGCAATATATTAACTAACTGGGAAATCACAGCTTAATAAACCCAATGAACCCGATTTTCATTTATTTTCATTATACATGTCATAAAACACATGCTTTATGTTGAGGTGAAAAATTGCTTTTACTTAGTATGATAAACACAGACAATTTCATAAAGACAAAATGCACTAAATATGCTCAGATTTTTAAAGTAAATAACATGTCAGAAGACTTCCACTCTGTTAAAACTGAAATCAGGGGGAATGTTTAAAAATCTTTTTTTCTTCTTGACATATCACAGCAGCACATTATGACTTGGCAAAGATTGTATCGCAAACAAATCTAGTTGTTTAAATTAAGATAGGATCAAACTAGAAAAAAAATATGTATTTCATGTGGAGGTATTCATATTGATAAATGTCGGAAAATTTGTACATTTCGAAAAAAAATATTAACTACGAATTAAATGGGGAAAATTGCAACAGATATAAGTCATGGACTGACATCACTTTCTGTGCACTCCTCTTAATCTAGACCAAGTGTTTGTTCAATTCTCTTATGCCCCCTCTTCAAAATAATACATGTTTCATGAGCATAACCTACACGCAGGGACAGAATGAGGCCATTTTTTTTAGTACAACACTTTAAATTCTGGTATTTTCGTTTGCTCTTTAGTTTCAACTTTTTAGTTCTTTAATTTAGATTGATAAAATATACACAATTTTGGTATCAAATGAAAGCTTGATTTATAATCTTTACAATGAATATAAGTTTGGACATTTTACACCGTTTGAATGGTCTGGGAATGCAAAAAAATGGCGAAAATAACGAATTTTTGGCTTTTGGTTCGTTTTAGATAAATAGCGTTGGTAGTTTGCTCTACTTTTGTCTCTTACTTATCAGTTGTGACACAAGGATAAAAAATTATAGCAGTCCAAAGATTTTTATTTCTTATGTCGATTTTTTTCCCATTTTTCAATGTTGGATTGTAAAAATATATATATCTTTTAATTGCTCATGTAATAATGTTTCATAATAAGACCATGGACAGAAATCACTGTCCGTGTTTAGCCTCCTCTTAAGATCCAGACCAATTTTGTTTCAGTCCTATATCCCCTCTTCTAAATAAAACAATTACCTGCACGCATAAACAATTCAAGGCCTCTTTTATAGTACACCACGCAAAACTGTTGTATTTTCGTTTTAACCTAAATTCCATCTTTTAAGCTCAATAATCATCCGTAGACAAGTTAGATAAGCTAAAATTTGGTAAGTTGAAGCTAATTTAATATCCTTAAAAATATCATAAGTTTGATCACTACGCCTTTTTCATGATCTTGTGACACAAAAAATGTACCCTTCCTCCTGCAAAAAACTTGAGAATTGACGATTTTTTAGATAAACAAATCTCGTCATTGAATGATGGGTAAAGATGGGGCCTATTTTGTTAAACATTGTTAAACTTTTTTAACTGATTCACACAAAAAGTATAAAGAGGAGGCTGTCATTGCAATGCTTGAATTCTTGATTGATAACATATTAGTAGAATTTAGAGGACAAGTTTTCCAGCAGACAATAGGATACCTATGGAGATTTTTTTCTTTATTCGTATGAAGCCAGGTGTATACAAGGGTTAGTTCAGAAAAAAAGACAATAAGCTAGCCAAATCCTTTAATTTCAGTTTCCGTTATATAGATGATGTTCTTTCATTGAACAATCCTAAATTTAAGGATAGCCTTCATCTTATATATACGAAAGCCGGAAGGGGATTTCCGAGTTCCGACTTCTCACTTCTTACTTCTAACTTCTTACTTCTTACTTCTAATTCTTACTTCTTGGTTCGATGTTGCAATTCGGAAAGGTAATCTTTCCGAATTTCAACATCGACTTTGGCATTTACTTTTGTCAATTGTCAGAATTAAAGGTATTGCGAAAACAATAAAAATGACAGATTGAATGACGTTTAACGTCCTACTTATAATATTTCAGCCAAAACCCAACACGAGAACAGGTTTATAAAACATTATTTATTTGGGAAAAGGAAAAACACTGGGAGGGGAGAATTCTGATTGCCACTGGTTAAAGAGTATATTAAGGGGGAGTGAGCCTTGCCAGCGGTTATCTTCAGACTACAGGACTGTTGCACGGATTCTCAAACTTGAACGGTCTTGTATTTTATGTGTAATAAGCAATGTGTTTTATTTGTATTATGTCTGATAAAAATAACGGGTAAAGGTATTACTTATTCAATTTTCTACACAAAATTTGCAAATACAGCAAATCGTGTTCAAATTAGCATTAGCAACACAAACACACACACCCTTAAAAGTTGTTGAGTAATACTCTTTTACACCCCTTGAAGACGATTTAGCTTGTATTGTAAAGCTCTTTTGATTTTGGCAGGTATGATAACTAAGTTGGAGTGGATGCTTGGGAACGTACACGCTTGCTGGATTTAAACACACACCCCTGCCAGACATCGTTGTGTTAAGTCAACTACTGTTATCATACCTTTAAAAGAAACTACATTTATTTTAGAATTAGCATGAACCGAAGTCCAAAAACTCTGTCAGAGTCTTATTTGAAGAATTCCTAGTTCACTTTATCTTGAAGCACGTATTCATTAAAATTATAGGAAGAGCGCAGATGGAACTCAAACGATGTTATTAACAGTCATCCCTAGTATTTTTCGATCGTATTGTTTTGTTTACTATATTTATACTTTTTTTCTCGTTTTTTTTTTTTTGTTTTTTTAGTTTTGTTTTTAGCTTTTTTATATTTATGTAGACAGTTTCGTACTTCTGGGTATGTATAATTTTTCACATTCTCTATGCAATTTTCCCAGTTCAGCGGTAAAATTTGTCACATCCTGGAATATATATACTTGCAATTATTCATAATGAAGGTATGAACAATATATTTTAATCATCACAGTTTGGTGCTCATTCCATGCTCTACATGCTGTCATAGATCTTCCAAATTCCTTCTCACTTTTTACTTCTAACTTCTTACTTCTAACTTCTTACTTCTTACTTCTAACTTCTTACTTCTTACTTCTAACTTCTTACTTCTTACTTCTTACTCCTTACTTCTAACTTTTTACTTCCAAGTTGTAACCTGGACAGGCAAAGGACATTCAACTCGGTATTTAAAAATATCAATACTGTGATTATAAGTGAGACTTTTCATTATATTGATCCTAGCTTAATAGGACTTTGCGAAAGCAAGAAAAATTGACCAACCGATTAAATGGTGTCTAACGTCCAACTAGCGAAATAGTTCAACTTTAATTCAAGACGAGAACAGATTTTTGAATGCAAAATCAATCTGGGGAAATGGANGACTCGGGGGGGGGGGGGGTAATTGTACAGTAAATTTATGTTTCCATTGCAACGTTCTGTCCTAATCGTGGAAAGTTAGAGGGGGCTTTTGATTTAAGAAGTGTATTGATTTCTTTGCATGACTATGTTCCGCACTGGCGGCCATGTTTTTTGTCCTATCGGAACGAAATGTGCAATCCTTGTACATTTGTAAAGGAACTTCAATATATCCATACGACATCATTCCAGTACAGTTTGGTTGAATTTGCTTCCATAAGTTCTGAGCAGATGAGGAAAATGATGTTTTTCCAATAGGGTCCAATGTTAAACTATGTTTCTCGCTGGCAGGTATGTTTTGTGTTGGATCAGAACGGAATGAGCAGTTCAGGACGGGTCAGGTGAGCTAACAAAAGATTAATTAAAACTCTTTTTCAGGATTATAGAGTTGGGGCCAATGCAAGCTGAACACGATTTTCTGTATCTACAATTTGTTATTAAAAATTGAATAAGTTTATATTTCTAAATGCAAACCTTTACCCACTATTTTTATTAGACATAATGCAAATAAAACACATTACATACAAAAATACAAGACCGTTCACGTTAAAGAATCCTTGCAACAGTCCCGTTGTATGTAGGTTAACGGGTTGCGAGGCTGACTCCCCCTTCACCCTGATGTCTTGATCAACCTGTTCTCGTCTTGGATTTTGGCTGAAATGTTGAAACTAGGACGTTTAACGCCATTCGATCCATCAATCAATTTTTATTGCTTTTGCAATTACTCATAAACTAGAGGAATAATAAAATGAAACCTCAGTCCGAACATTGACAATATGAATACCGAAGTCAGTGTTGCAATCCGGAAAGGTTACCTTTCCGGATTGAACATCGAAATAAGAAGTTAGAAGTTAGAAGTAAGAAGTTAGAACTTAGAAGTAAAAAGTAAGAAGTTAGAAGTAAGAAGTAAGAAGTTAGAAGTAAGAAGTTAGAAGTAAGAAGTAAGAAGTTAGAAGTAAGAAGCAAGATGTTAGAAATATTTTGAAAGATATACGACATTGAGTATGTAGAGCAGGGAATGAACACCCAACTGTCATCCTTAAAATTGATGGTGCATCCCTTTACTTGCCTAGTATTCCAGGAGGGGTAGATTTTAATGCTGATTTTTGAAAATTCCAAAACGAATGTCAGGCACTTTCAGTACTCTCCTCTAAAATAATATTATCAATAAAACTTAGAAAATGCATGTATCTAAATCAACTGAAAATGAATCTATGTGTTAAAGGTTAATGCACACCTTTACCCGTTATTTTTATTGGACATGATGCAAATAAAACACATCACTTATTACACACAAAAATACACTACCGTTCACGTTAAGGAATCCTTGCAACAGTCCCGTAGTATGTAGGTAACGGATTGCAAGGCTGACTCGCTCTTCATCATTTATCTAATCACGTTGATAAATCTGTTCTCGTCTTGTATTTTGGCTGAAATGTTGAAATTAAGACGTTCAACGCCATTCGAACCATCAATCACTTTTTTGCCTTTGCATATTAGTCATGAACTAGAGGAATAATATAATGAAACTTCAGTCCTAACATTGACAATATCAATACCGAAGTCAGTGTTGCGTAGCCTTTCCGGATTGCAACATTGAAGTAAGAAGTAAGAAGTTAGAAGTAAGTAGTAAGAAGTAAGAAGTTAGAAGTAAGAAGTTAGAAGTAAGAAGTAAGAA
>MJUU01013138.1:7518-19407 GCA_002080025.1 Modiolus philippinarum | reverse complement strand
GCGTGACTTCATACAATTTTTAACGAGAAAGCCACAAATTTATAAGATTGATGACATGCACGATGGGTTCTTCAGGACCCAGATAATACAAAAATACAAGACCTTTGACGCCCAAGAAGTAGGTAACCGGAGGTAAGTCTAACCCCTGCCGCTCAACCCCTTTATCCAGTGGCATTCAAGTTACTCCCTCCTCAGTGTTTCTCTGTTCCCAAATTGATTGTTATCGTCTTGAATTATAGTTCCAATATGGCTAATAGAAGGTCTAAAACCATTTAAGCTATCAAACAATATTTATTGATTTCGTGATAGGTCATAAACTATGAAACTTTCAGTCCTAACAAAACTGAGAAAATTAAATACCGAAGTCGATGTTGCAATCCGGAAAGGCTACCTTTCCGGATTGCAACATCGAAGTAAGAAGTAAGAAGTCGGAACTCGGAAATCCCCTTCCGGCTTTCGTATACATACCCAAATGAACTCGAAATTAAAGAGACCACTGATACACCATCAGCAGCATCATACCTGTACCTATACCTCTACATTGACAACTCAGGGCGTCTGCAAACAAAAAATTACTACAAGCGTGATGATTTGGACTTTACAATAGTGAACTTCCCGTTTTTGAGCAGTAATATTTCCACTTTTCCGGCATATGGCGTGTACATTCACAACCCATTCGCTATTGCCGTGCCTGTAGTTTGTACAGCGATTTTGTCAACAGAGCGAAATTACTGTCTCATAAACTTATACATCAAGGTTATGTTCAGCCACTGTTGCAAAAGTCACTACAGAAGTTTTACGGTCGTCACCACGAATTGACAGACCATTACAATGTTTCTGATTCACAAATGAGAACATATATCTTTTGGTAGATCCAGAGTTTGTTACCGGACTGACTAACACCGACTGTGACAAAACCGGACTTTTCACTGGAAGTGTGACAGTTGCCACACCTGAAGCAGATCATGATTACCGTTCCGGAGCACCTGATGATCAGTTTTATAGGGGTTCACACTGCTAGTGCTTTAGTTTTGTGGAGTACTTGTTCAATTTTGTTTAGTTGTTTTGTCTTTGTCACACTGTCTCAATTCGTGTTGCTGTGAATTTGGATTTTTGATATTAGAATTTCCCCTCTCCTCGTTAATGCTTCGGCATTCGTTTGCCGATGTATATGAATCTAGTTTTATGCCTAACTTATCAGTTGTGAATAAGACCATTAAAGTCCATTAAATTTTGATTTTCGGTTAAAGGAATTGAAAATGAAAATTTTCGGAATTTAAAATTTTATCATAATTTCGATTTTTCTAACTTTTGGGTGGTGATTTATGATATGTTAGCAGCAAATTGTGTGGAAATTTTTTGTTTAATACTATTTGTAGGTTCACAAATGTCAAAATTAGTACCATCCCCCTTAAAATTTATGAAAATCTAAAATATTCAGGCTCTTAACAATTAAGATAATGTTTAATGTCAATTCTTGTGTGTATTTCACTGTAGCTGAAATACAGAACAACAATTAAGTAGATTTAAACCTTTTAATTTTTGAACATCATTGAGTTAATGGTCCTCCAAACGTTTAGATTTCATCTGCGTGGAAGAGGCATAAGTTGTCGAAATGCGCATAATTATGCAGAAAATAAATCCAAAGTAATTTCGGTATTTAGTTATTTAATATGTTTCTATTTGGCCCTTCAGCTCGAAACTGTATGCAAAATTGGGATTTTTCCGGTTTTTTTTAAGATTTTTTGCTGTTATGACTTAGAGATGTAAATACTTCATGAAAATAATACATAACTTGAAAAGGTTGATAAAGTATCGTTTCATTATATCTAAGGTATTAGAAAGTACCATCTTTTGAATATCTTAGACTATCAACATATTGCCGACCCCTTCCGCCAAAGTGTCACCAAAAATTTAGCCTAAAAAACTCAAACATTGTATAAATGTCAAATGACACATCATTTTCAAATACCAAAATAAGCCGAGACTCCAATACATCACAAATAAGGACATGTGCGTGGTTTATGGGTGGGCAGTTAAATATGAAATATTCATACAAAATTTGAATTTTCGGTATTTTGTTTAGGTTTTATCATTTCACAATACGAAAGGGAAAATTTATCTTTGATAAAGAGAAAATAATACTTTTTTAATCATTTTCAGCAGCTGTTTTATCATTTAAAATATTATTTTTAAAAAGTTATTTCTTAATTCTTCCCAAAAAATATAAAACTGGTCTTCTTTTTGCGAAGAATTAGTTTAAAATAGAGCAATTATGCCATGTTAAAAATTACATACAAACTTTTACTTTATATCTTTTAATTTATAATGCTACAAAATAACTTCAATTGATCTATAATTCAATTCGTCATTATCACCGTAGGTATCGTTGTCCCGTGAGAACATGATTTCTTCTGCATTTTGTCCGTGATTTCTAATGCTTGTTCGTGATTTCTACTGCATTGATAAACAAAAATGACAACAGACAGACGATATTGTTGATACACAAAAACGAAAGCACGGTTGTAGTTATGAACAGATGAAACTAACTACAAATTGATATTGTTTTGATACCGGTAAAAATGCATTCATGCAATATTTATATTATATGTCATTTGCTGTTATTCCACTGTGTAAAGAATCATGAATATCTTTGCTATACTTGTGTAAAATGAGTCAAAAAACAGCATGCGTTATCCTCGTCTATGATACAATTAGTTAGCAACACTTGTCAAGCCTGAAAAAACTGTAATTTGACTATACTGGATACAAATTGAAAATATGAGGTCCTGGCTTTCTAACGCACAGTCCTGGATTTCTACTGGTAGGTCCTGGCGTTCTACTGACATGATTTAGCGATTTAATGTTACATATTAAGCATTTCTGCACAAATAAAGCGAATCACAATTAAATTTGCGGAATAAATTTGTGTTTTTTTTTGTTTTGCTATTCTAAATACAAAATTACCTGATAAACCGACTGGTGACATGGAATCGTTTATCCTTTTAGGAACCAATAAAGTAGCAGAGAAACCGGCACGCAATACCAAAGAACATACATCTCTACAATATGTAAGGTGTTGATGAAAAATACGGGTATGAAACAAATCAAGTTCTCAGATTTCACTAATTTTACTGTTGTGTTTACATAATCATTGACAGCTACAACTCAAATTTATTAAGATTGATTAGTTAGAGTTTAACGTCCAATGAGCAATATTTCAGCTATATCAGGACGAGAACAAGTTAATCAATTCAAAACAAATTGTAAGTAAAAGAAGAAAGAAATAAAGGTGGAAGGGACAACCGGGGCAACGACTTTTGATTGCCACTGGAAAAGGGGAGAAATGGGTAGGGGCAGGAAATTTAGCCTTCTATACGACACCCAGTGCGTCTGCTCTCTTTAGAGAAATATAGAAGGGGTCTTTATACTGCATGGAGCGTGGCGTTTCTCCACACAGTTTGGCTACAATGGTTCGCGGTCAGGCTTTCCGTATTATGACCTGACTACCCCGCAAAGACAGGGCATTCCCCTATCCACCACCTGGGGACGCGCCCGGCAGCTCTGTAGCCAAAGCCCCTGAAAACCTATTCAGGTGCCGGGCAAATTTATTAAGAGCTCATAATCATTATGTACGTTTATGCTATCATTAGCTTACTTTGTCATAGCGTTTGCCATCATTTTGCGTTCGTCCGTCGTCTGTAAGAAAATATTCTCATCTGAAACTTCTGGGCCAACTGGAACCAAACTTGGCCTCAAAAATCCTCAGCTACATTCGAGACGACTGCCAGTGGAAACAAAGTTTAACGTTCAACACATTCAAAAATCTTCTGCTCTAAAACTACATAGCCAATTGGAATCAAACTTGACCCCAATAGTCCTGGGGTTGGCTCCTGCAAAAACCTATGCTTTTGTTTTTAGTTTCATTCTTGATAAAAAAAAATGGCCGCCAGTGACAAACAAAGTTCAACATTGGACCCTTTGGGGATATCCATGAAGTGAAAGCTAATTCTTTGGGGATATCCATGAAGTGAAAGCTAATTGAAACGAGACTTTGCCACAACAGTCTTTAGGTAGCCCTTGAAGAGGTGTTTTCCTTAATCGCACTTTATCCAAAATAGCTACCAACAGGGGACATAGTTTAACACTGGACCGTATGAGATACATGTAACACATTCAAAGATCTTTATATCTGAAATTGCAGAGCCGTTTGGAACCAAACATAGCGAAATTAGTTTAAGGTTTTTTTTTTTCTCAAGTCCGCCCTATATACAAGATTGCCGCTACCTGTTAACATAGTTTAACATTGTACCCTATGGGAAGAAACATTCAACGATCCTCTGAGAATGCCCGAGCAATTTGAACCAATATACACAATGTCATCCTGCAAAAATGTGGGTTTTTTCAAATTTACATCTTATTAAAGATGGCCAACAGCAGGGAATATAATTTGACATTGGATCCTATGGTGATTCTTTCAACGATATTTTGTTCCGAAACTATATATCCAATAGGAACCAAACGTTTGCCACAATAGTCACCTTCTGGTGACTTCAAAATGAAAAGCAACAATAAAAACGTCTCATTGATAACTTCTACCATGAATTTGTAGAGACTTTGTCTTATGTGCATTTACTCCATATCCTTCATTGTTTATTTAGGTAAGCCGTGTAAAAAGTGTTTTTAGAGATCAACTTTTTTCCGCAATGGCCACCAGAAAGGAACCGCAAAGTTTTACATTTGACCCAATTGAAACGTTTCAGATCTTGTCCTCTGACACCACTAGGCAAATTGGAACTAATAAGCAATGAAAGGATATGGAGTAAATGCACATGAGATGTAAAAAGTCCCTGCGAATACAAGGTAGAACCAAGCAAAGGAACAACGCTTTTATTGTCTTTCTTGATGTTGAAGTCACCGAGACCTTCAACGATGAGCTCTGCTTATACCTCATAGTAAGTTCAAGACTGTCCCTAGCACCGGTTAAAAGCAGAATTCTTTGCTAATTATCGATCACTGCTACATCCATGTCTTTTCTGGTCATGGATGTTGGATAGTCGACAAACCTAAACTAGCAAAGTGTTCTTACAATCACTGTTATCCGTTGTCGGACAAAGCATCAGGGTATTAAGTTTGTGGACGATTACAACATATAGTCAAACATATTCTTTAAGAAAGACTGTTTATGTTAGAAAGGATACAGGCGTGCTATACAAGTTCTGGATAACCTATTGTTTCTGAATACAATTTCTATTCTCATGTCATCAAGATATGCTTTTCCGAAATAGAAGACCAAACATACCGCTTCTACCACTGCAATGAAGAGTCCTCGTTTCCGTTTATCATCATCGGTCATTCAATCATAATCATACTGAAAGATTTTTGTGTATCAAAATTATCAAAAAAGTCAATAGGAAATATGGATTTCAACATATAATACCAGATATGATAAAAAGTGCACCAAGAATTTGGATTTTATCAATTTTAAATGCTTCTTTAAGTTCTGGATTTCGGGATTTAGAAAATCCGGGATGAGACCCCATTATTAAAGTACCAAATGATGTAGCCTGGTAGAACCTGACCCAACTTCGCATGGGTCAGGATCCCAGGCTACTTATGATGGAGATGTAGATGGAATTAGTGATCTTAAATATTTTCATAAATATTTGATGCTTCATTTCTATAAAAATGTAAAGTATCGTAAAGAAATAAAGGCAATCTGAAAAATGTTCCCTATTAGATATTGTTAAATTTGAAACTAATGAGGAGCAGCTTGTTTAATGCTTGTATAAATATTGCGGATTAGATACAATAATTATGTAGAATATAAATTTTTCAATTGACAGATAAGGAAAAGATACGACCTAAAATGAATGCATCATTTACAGACTTGATAAAACTATATAATGTAAAATGCCATCTTATACTTGGTTTGTGCTTCAGTGCCCAATTATAAGGCATGGACCATTTGATTTTCGGTGGAAGGGGGGGGGGGCTGGGAATTTGCAGAAAAAAATTCTGGCCCATATTTTTCAACAACAAAAAAAAAAAACACTGACAAGCACCTGGATTGGACAAAAAGAATTCTGACACTCACCATGTCCATTAGGAAAAAAGCCAGTGCGCAACAAATTTTCCTGACATAGTGTATATGGGTAAAAATAATGTTGCCCGCGATGGGGAGGAAAAACATTCCAGGCTCGGGTAAAAAATCCCAGGCCTCCCTTTGAAAATCAAATGGTCCGTGCTAAAACCTACCCCACGGTCGAACGCTGAGTTGATTGATGAGACTCGTCTGGAGTGACATTTTCACATACATATGTATCTTGGATCCTAGTTATCCTAATCCATTCGTCGTAAAATCTCCTCTGCAACCCCTTGATAAGCCCGAATTACACTTTGTCACAGAAGTACTTTATGACAGCGTCAATTCTTGTCCCAGTCCAGAAGACAGGAGGCAGTCCATCCTTTGACCTTTTTGTGAATTTATTTAAATTTATCCACTTTGAAACAACGACAGTAGAATACCGAAGGAACAAGGGAGTGAACTTTACAAAAATTGAAGTTCAAAGGCATGGCCAAAACGAGAATACAGAAAACAATGACGCCAGACACAAAACAACGACGCTAGACAGACACAATGCACAGAAACAGAAATCGCAACATTCAAAACAAAGCACTCACAATGTGAACTCCAGTGAAACTGAGAGTGACCTCAGGTGCTCCGGAAGGGTAAGCATGTCCTGCTCTGTTTGCAGCACCCGTCACACTGTGAGTGGGTCAATCCAGGAAAATGTCAAAGTCGGTAGTCAAATCCGGGAAGACGTGAATCTAGCTGAAAATGTCCACTTTCATTTTGGATACTGACACGTCATATCTTTCGATGATGTTATGGTGACGGCCATGGAATTTCTTGAGGGATGAAATTAACATAGGTTGAACAAATCCCTCACTAAGCAGCTTTTGGGACAGTGTTTTTGCTCTGTTCAAAACATCACTGTACAAACTACACGCTCGACAGTAACGAATCAACTGTGAAATGTACACTCCATAGGCTGGAGAGGTAGGTATATTGCAGCTAAGAGAGGGAAAGTTCACAGTTGGGAAATTAAAATCATCACGCTAATCATACAGCTTAGACTTCAAACGTCCATCTTCGTCAATATACAATAATTGATTAATGGGTGTGTTTGGAGGAAAATTTGTCACAAAAGTATAAAAATACCTAATATACAACTGGGATAATTTTTTCCCATTCCTCATACATATAGATGGTGGACAGAGAACATAGTTAAGAAAATAAGCCTGTGCGTAAGTGCCAAGATATCTTCTTTAAATATTGATTAAAAAGATATTTCATATGTTTATAAGATAATTCATGAAGGATATTAGATATCTACTTTTCGGCTTGAATATAATTCGGGCTTGCAATAACCTTGCACGTGCATTGTTAAGGGCTAAGTTATATATATTGAACTGATATTTGTTCCATCTAGTGATATTTTGATGGTGGGCGAGTCTTCAGACGAGCCTGTCCATCAAAATATCACGTGATGGAACAAATATTAGTGTAACAAAGTGGACATGTCAATCAATTATTGTCACGTGGCCATGAATCAGAATCAGAATATTTTATTGATATAAAATCCAAACTATAGGATTGTTATCAACACATACACAATACAAAATAATAAACAGCAATAATTAATTAACTACAACACATTTTACACATATTCAATTTAAGAATTGAATATGTGACAGAATTGGCCATGTGACAGTTAGCGAAGTTATTTCAATAGATGGATTACATAAGTTGGATGTTGCCATTGTTGCATGCAGGATATATTTTTTTATAAAAGAAAGTGGAAGGTGATACATCAAACCAGACATTTTTAAAACAGAAAAAATATACCTGTATTTGAATATTCGAAGTCTACATGACAAGGGAGGTCTCGCCCAACTTTAACCAGGAAAGAAAGGGATATGACAGCATTGTCAGGCAGGTATTGATACAAACATTTTCCACGGTTCATTCCCTGTCCCAAAAAGGTGATGTCAATTTTTCTTTTTTTAAGACTGGTACAACTATTGATTTAATATGTCCAAAGTTTGTGATAAAACTGAAGTTAGTGAATTTTAGTACACTACAGCTTTTAGTCTTTTCCTCACAAAGTTGCTGGCTATTGTTTTATAATACCGTATAATGTAGTGTGTCCGTCCGTCCATCTGCTCCTTCTTCCTCCCAAGATTCAAAGCAGTAACTTGTAGTCAAAAGTTGAATATTGTCTGAAAAAATGTTGCCGGACTGTAAATGAATACTTTTTTTAATGCACAATTCGTATGGGCAATTCACTACAACTGGAAGGGGTTTTTTCACCCGTGTCACTATGATGTTAAGTTTTGCAATTTTAGAACTTTTCAAACATGACAAGGGCTGTACGTATCCATATATCCCTGCCGCTTCAGAATTTGAAACCCCACGTAATTGGGGGGATTTTTCAAAGTTAAAAAGGGGCTACATCCTACAAAAATAATCAACCAGGACTCTGCACTGGCCTAAGGTATCACTGGGCAAAAGCTACTGTATAAATATTATACAAATCGTTGCGTTGCTTCGGGGATAAAAAAAAAATATTGAATAGCATTACTCTATTAACCTGTCAGCGATTTTCGTGAGCGAATACGGGCATATAAATCCCGAAAATGGTATAAAACCGCCTAATTTAAATCCTATAATTATTTCATTTTCACGTATAGTTCGTAAAGATGTGTTATAATACAGGATTATTATATTTTGTCTTTAGTGGTAAAAAAGTCGGTGGCTTAAATCCGCCTGTTGTTTAAAATGTAATTTATTTTTTCAGACAAAAATGATTAAAGAGCACAAAGGCCTATTTTTAACATTACTTCCAGAGCGTACATAGCAGTTGCTATTTTTTTAAATTTAAAAATGACTAAGACAATGGACAAAATAAAATTGCATTTAATGCAGAATCGTTAGCTATTTTTACAAGGATTTTCATGCATAATTGTTTTGTTGATGCCGTCTTCTTTTTTTTACCGAAAACGACAAGGTTGAATTTTTAGAATGGACATCGATTCAGATATTTCATGTATTTATTGGAGATAATATTACGTAGGTGTGTGAATTATTTCCACAATCGTTGTTGAATTTATTGTACAGTTTCTTGTACAATAACTTCCAGAAATTGGAAGTTGTAGCACTGTCTTGGCTCCACCCCCACATAGGTATTGGTATTTATTGAACACTTTGTTTTCCAAAGAAAATGAAGCACCACTGTGATAAAATTACATGTAACAGACACGCAGTGAAAGAGATTAAATGGACTGGGCAACTAACACAAATTGGTTCTGAGTTTGTATGATGTGAAAATTGCAAAAAAAAAATTTTAAAAATCATTACATTGGAAAGTAGAACATTAGTTTTGACGTATATTGCATGCAATATTATCAAAACATACATATAAATCACATTTTTGCACCAGAAATTGCAATTTATCTTTGTTTCTTATATTGATATAACGATAGAAATCGTAGACAATGCGAAATCATAACATAGGGACATACGCATGCAGTTGAAAGCCAGGACTATATATAATTTGAAAAATACACACATTATTCCAATAACTGATTATTGTACCATTATTTACTAATAAGTTCTATCACAATTCACCTTATAATACTTTGAAAGATCTATATATCGCGCAATATACTATTTCAACACAAAACAAATCGTAGAAAATCAAGGACTCAGCAGTAGAAATCGGGACTAAATTGCAGTAGAAATCATGTTCTCGCAGGACAACGATACCTACGGTGATTATAAGAGCAAATAAAAATATTTTGTTAACAGAAATATTGATAATCGAAATTTTTGCATTCTAGAATTTAACATAGTTTTAAGATTAGATGACAAATGTCTAAATAAAAAGTTTAATTATCTTGTTTTTTTAAAGTAAGTTAGAGCTATTTTAACTTTTCAGTACACCAGAAGCACTAAACATGGCACTTTTCATTTGTTCTTAAAAACTAGGCATTAAGCACTTTTTGTCTTTAAATTAGTATCAATATTTCTATTTTTCAGGCGCTCCACTAAATACACTTCATGGTATAATAAACAGGCATTCACGGTAAAAACTAAATGAGACATCGCATTGGTTTTAGTTATTTAAGCGTAATGAGTAATTGTTTGCTATATTTTCTTTATCACAATATAATGCCTAAAAAGCCATTTTGCCTAAACTTTTTGTGGGGTTGGGGGTCAATTTTTTTGTTGTTGAAAATCTCCTGGTGCTTCTTGTGCATTAAAACAGTACGTTAAGGTGGTCAAAGTATAGCTTAGACCAACTTAATTGCAATTTGGCAGATATACGCTTGATAGTTGACAAATTCAACAATATTCAACTTTGAATTTTGTAAAATTCTGAAATGCTGCAAACCCATTTTCACGAAAATCGAACAAAAAATATTTTACCCATATTTTGGCGCTAAAATTGCATATTGCGATATAACTTATGCGTCTCTCTCATGTATAGCTCTATCTTTAGCTGATTTTGGCTATCTATTTAGATCATACCGGGGTATTTGGTGATTTGCTCTCTCAGTTTTTAAACATCTCTGACTTTATGGTCTTCCAAATATTTAGATTTTATCTGCACTGAAGAGACATAAGTTGTCGAAATGCGCATATGCAGAATCAAAATTCACAGGAACTTCGGTATTTAGTTATTTGTAAAGAAAGCATTAATACCATGTTTTGTCCATATATATATTGGAAAAATATTCCAACAAAATATACACAATAATCACAATAATGTTCATCTTGAATTCCTACCGGTTTCACCCTTGCGGTGATATTCATGGATAAACGTTACTATAACGTTACTAACGTTCATTATATAGTGCGGGTAAATGTTAAACGTCTTGTGCAGTGCGTGGGTCTATATTTTTTTATAAATATAGTTTCTTTATTTTCCCTTTGTTGTTGTGTATTTTCGTTCATAAATTGATACAATGGAAAGACATAAAACTTTGGATGTAAATTACGAGCACATTCCTCTATATGTCCACTCACGGGAATCATCCTAGTTGTAGGGTCTCTAATCTGTTGTCTATGTAGTGTCATTCTTTTTCTAACTGTTAAGCTTGTCTGTCCAATATAGTTTTCATCACAGCCGCGACAAGTAATTACATATATAAGATTAGAAGATGCACATGTCATGCTGCATTTAATTTTAAAAAATTGTTCCGTTCTTGAATTTAAATGTTGATCCTTCTATCATATATGCACAGTTTCCGCAATTTGGTTTTCCACATTTTGCAACTATAGGATTCTCTTGAAATTTAGGTAGTCTTGCACTTGTTATCGATTTTTTAAGGGATTTTATATATATATAAATAAATATACAAAAACAAATAAAGTAACTATAACAACACTAAAGAATATAAAAAAATATATAAACATGATGTTAACTGTGTTATATTTCAGGAATCCGTTTCCCTTCATCAGACACATTTACTGAAATAAGATGTATAATTCAGTCTATTACTGTTACAAAAATATATCAAATACACAAACCAACAAAAATTTTAATTTTCAAATTTTTATCTTCAGGCAACCAATCAAATCAACTCTTCAGAATCAGAGTCTTTAAAAAAAATATTTGTGGCTACTTGTTTTTCATCTAGAATATGCTTTTGATTTTTTTTCATTTAGTCCATCAGGTTCTAGCGTTTTCAGCTGGTACATCCAAAATTTTTCCTTTTTTCTTCTTGTCTCCTTGTCCCAGTTCGAATTGACTACGATGATTTGGAATCTTATATCATCGAAGGAGTGTCCAGAGTTTCTCAAATGCCGTGTGAGCGGAC
>MJUU01013137.1:1899-13137 GCA_002080025.1 Modiolus philippinarum | reverse complement strand
CTCTTCAAAATAAAACATGTTAACACGAGCATAACCTGCACGCACTTGGGGAATTTGGCCCATTTTTAGACCCACCTACCGAATTTTTGGAAAATTTCGTTTTTCGTTAAAGTTTTTCTTTCAGTTGCTTCAAAATGTTAACAAAATGCCTTCAAGTTATAAAAACAAGATATCAAATGATTGCCTATTGTATGAGCTTTACAAAGAACCAAAGTCTTTACAATTTTCATGCCCAATATGTTCCATAGCGCAATTAAACGTACCCCTACCCCCAATGAAATATTAACGAAAAAACTGATATTTTCATTGAAATTGCGTAAGTTTGATGGTCTAGAGAACCCGAAGTGCATCTCAATTCCCGATTCTGAAAATTGTTTTTAGCTTTTTAATCTAATTTCTTCAATAAAAAATAGGTTAAGACAATGTCAACATATTTTAAATGACCAAAATTTTATTTTCAAATATACCAAATACAGGGACCTTTGAATAATTTAGTTTTTGAATAAATTTTGTCTTTCTTTTGCCTAATATTATTTTTTAGTAAACAAATATCATTTAAAATAGGTATCAAATGAAAGCTTATTATATTTGCTTTACAACCATAACAAATAATGACCGTTTTTAGATAATATATACATCATATATGAATAAAACTTACCCCTACCCCAACAAATTTACTCTAAAATTGTCATTTTTTTTGTCTATTTTTGCATAAAAATAACCAGAAGACGCAAAATGTGTGATGTATAGGACAATGTTGCAAATATTATATTATGATTTTATATTTTAACAGCCATTTGTTTACTTGAACTCAATATTTTGCCCGAAATTGGTGAAAAATGGGAATTTTCAACATTTCAGAATGTCCAAAGTCCACTGCTATATCGTTATATATGCCAAATCTGGAGGATATTTCTGCAACTATGCCAATTAATTGTACCACGCGACACATTTGGTGTCTCAAAACATTGCTTAGAAAAACAAGGAGTGTTAAATGTGACTCTGATTGCAAAAAATCTTACCCCTACCCCAACAAATTTTCCCTGAAATTGTCAATTTTTTGTCTATGTTCACATAAAAATAACCAGAACACGCAAAATATGTGTTGTATATGACAATGTTGCGTGAATTACATCAGAATGTGGTATTTAAACAGCCATTGGTCCACTAAAACTCAATATTTCACCCAAAATTGATGAAAAATGGGAATTTTCAACATTTCAGATTTGTTCGTATTTCATCGTTAAATCGCAATATATGTCAAATGTGTAGAATAGATATCTGCAGATATGCCATTTAATTGTCCTAAGCAATACATAAATTGTCTTAAAACGTTGTTAAGAAAAACAAGGAGTGTTATATGTGACTCTAAATACCGAAAATCTTACCCCTACCCCAACAAATTTCCCTGAAATTGTTAACTTTTGGTCTATGTTCGCATAAGAATAACCAGAACATGCAAAATGTGTGTTGATATGACAAGGTTGCGTGAATTACTTCCTGATTTGGTATTTTAACAGCCATTGATAGACTACAACTCATTATTTCTTCCCAAATTGATGAAAAATGAGAATTTTCAACATTTCAGAATTGTCCAAAGTCCACTGCTATATCGTTATATATGCTAAATCTTGAGGATACATTTGCAACTATGCCAATTAATTGTACCAAGCGACACATTTGGTGTCTCAAAACAGTGCCAAGAAAAGCAAGGAGTGTTAAATGTGACTCTGATTACAGAAAATTTTACCCCTACCCCAACAAATTTTGCCTGAAATTGTTGTTTTTTGGTCTATGTTCGCATAAAAATAAAAAGAACATACAAAATGTGTGTTGTATATGACAATGTTGCATGGATTATATCATGATTTGGTATTTTAACACCCATTGGTCGACTAAAACTCAATATCTCTCCCCAAATTGATGAAAAATGGGAATTTTCATCTTTTCAGATTTGTCAATATTTAACTGTTAAATCGCAATATGCATCAAATCTTTAGAATATATCTGCAGATATGCCAATTTATTGTTCTAAGCGATACATTACATGTCTTAAAACATTGTTTAGAAAAACAAGGGGTGTTGAATGTGACTCTAAATACCAAAAATCTTACCCCTACCCCAATACATTTCCCCCAAAATTGTCAATTTTTTTGTCTTTGTTGGGATAAAAATAACCACCACACGCAAATATTATCATGATTTGGTATTTCAAATCCCAGTTGTCAGCTTAAACTCAGTATTTTGTCCAAAATTGGTGAAAAATGGAAATTTTTAGCATTTCAGATTTGTCCAAAATTCACTTTTAAATCGGTATATGTGGCAAATCTGGAGGATTTATCTGCAGATATGCCAATTTATTGTCTTAACCGATACATATGTTATTTAAAAACACTGTTTAGAAAAATATGGAGTGTTCAATTTGACTCTAAATACTGAAAATCTTACCCCTACCCCAACAAAATTAAACTTAACAATCTCCAAAATATGACCGTCTGTACATATAAATGAACAAAGCATACTAATGTTTTACTTTCTTTGCAAAAGATGCATTTGATACATCATAATATGTAATTTTGACACCAAAATATGGGTAAAATTAAATATATTGGACGATTATCATGAAAAATTGGAATTTTCAGTATTTCAGAATTTTCCGAAATTCAAAGTTAAATCGTTGAATAACTGCCCATAAACCGGGCGCATGATCTTATTTATGATATATGGGAGGCTCTGTGTGTTTTAGTGTTTGAAAATGATATGACATTGGACCTTTATACAATGTTTAAGCTTTTCAAGCTGAATAAATTGAAATAAATTGTGTTGAATATGTGTGGTAAGGGGTAATATGTTTGTAATTTATGAAACTGTAATTAGTCTAAAAGGCTTAAAAGCATACTTTCTAATTGCTTAGATATGATGAAACGATATTTTATCAACATTTTCAAGTTATATATCAATTTCATGAAGTATTTGGATCTCAAAGTCAAAACTGCAGAAAGTCTGAAAAACGGAAAATTTCCCATTTTCATACAATTTCGGACAGAAGAGTCGAAAAGAGACATTTTGAAAAGTTTAATTCTACTTAAATGATATTCTGCATGTCAGTTTTAGTGAAATACACGCTAGAATTCCCATTAAACATTATCTTTTTATCATTTAGAGCCTAAATATTTCAAATTTTCTCTTAATTTTTAGGGGGGGTGCTGATTTTGACATTTATGAACCTATAATACGTCTGAAACTAAAATTTTGGCGTACAATTTGTTGCTAACATATCATAAATTATTATTGCATCGGCAATTATTAAATATATATTCAGATTTTTACGACCCTTAAGTCAAAAAGTCGAAACTGTGAAAAATCTAAAATTCAGAAAAATTCCATTTTTCAAAAATTTTATACCGAAAATCAAAATTTTATTGACTTTTATGGTTTCATTTTCCAACATTGTATCACAACTGATAAGTAAGGCATAAGAACTAGATCAAATGACAAGGGTTGTTTATCTGAAAGGAATTGACAGCCTTAAATCGACATTTTCGCAATATTTTGCAGGGGTAGGGGTAGATTTTTTGTATCCCCTGACCATAACATGGGCGTAAAGTACCCAAACTTGTGTTCATTGTAAAGCATATTGAATTAGCTTTAATTTGATTCCAAATTGCAGTACATATTTCTTATCTATAAAAAGTTATGGAACTTAAAAGATGAAACTTATGTTAAAACGGAAATACAATAATTTTTCGGGTGTACTATAAAAGTGGCCCTATAGTGTCTATGCGTGCAGGTTATGTTCGTGTTAACATGTTTTATTTTGAAGAGGGGACATAAAAGGACTGAAAAAAATGGTCTGGTTCGGAAGTTGGGGGTGCGCGGAAAGTGTTTCCAGCCAACGGACTACAAGAACTGTCGTTTTGTTATATATCCTGTTGAAACAACTATTGTTGTTGCAAATTTTTGTGTGTCACTCTTTGTTTTCCATAGTACGCCTAAGGTCTTGATTGTTGTATCCTTGTCTTGGACATTTTTGGCTTTAGTTAATTTCATCAATGCTTCGCTTTTGGATTCCCAAGATTGCACATTGAATCCACCCTTTTTAAAATGTTTTTTTTTCGGATAAATCATGTACTGTACCAAAGCTGTAAATGATGTTGTCTACATACAAATAACTAGTATTTTCCCGTTGTTAAGCAATGGGAATTTGGAACCCAAATACGAACAACTGGACATCGCAAAAAATAATCAAATTAATATTCAGTTCGTTCTGAATAAAGCAATTCTGAATAAAGCAATCACGATTGGATCGGACAAATCCGCTGTCCGATCGAAAGTGGAAATCTCAAGAGGAATATAATGACAGTGAAATCATCAACATAAGAACCGCAATAATGTTTCATGACCTTTCATATAAGTTTCAATTAAAACACCATTTATCCATAAATATTTGTTTGAGTTAGAATTATAATCATAAATGCAACATTAATTTTGTAAAAAAAATAATATAATTCAAATGTAACATAATTTCTTGATAAAACTTGCACCCAGTTTTTAATGTAGTGGTAGACGGTTCCCCTCCCCCTTTTTGTACAACGTTTCCCCTTTACTGTTTATGTCCCGTTTTCTAAACCTCACGTTGTACATGTTCTCGGGCTGTTGTTTTTATAACTGTTTATTCCAGCCCGAGCCCGGTCGGGTTCACGCATGGGCAGTTACAGCCGGCCCGGGGGAACCCGGATAATTACGTCATAACCGTCGGCTAGTCCAACAACAACATCAGAACACTGGTAAGGAAAACCGTCTACCACTGGATATTAATGCATTGTATATTGCATAAAACACCTGTACAACAAAAGGAATAAATGTTTCAATTGTAGAACATAGTCTCAGTTATCAAAATATCCAAGAACCGGGGAAAACTCAACAAGCAGCGAGTACGCTTTTGAGTACGAACACCACTTTAGTTACATTAACATGTTACTATTTCGGTGTAAATCTCATTAATTGAATATTTTCATTATTTTACAGTATAACTTTTGGTGCGAATCTTTGTAATATTCAATATTCGTAAAGACAAATGTTAAATTGTTTTTGTTTGCATCACTTTTAAACAAAGGGAGTTAATAATGCTAACTATTATAATATACAAATCGGCCTTCGGGCACCTATCCGGAATATTAATTACTTGGTTAATTGCTAATTAAGAAAACAAACAGATTTGGACTGATGAAATTTTCAATCTACACCACAGTCTCAGACTAATCATACATAAAGTTTAATTAATTGATTTGTTGTCGAGACTCCATGCCGTTTAGAAAATCGGACTTCGTTTTCATAACTGGAATCCCGGCATAATATCTTACGTGAGTTATTACTATCTTTGGTACCTAACTACCGTTATATTCATGTGCAAAATATAGTGCCGTATTGTATTATTTTTTAACGGTGATTTAACGGCAGTTTATAAATCTTTTTGTTCACGATGGAATATTGAAATGTTTTTTAATTTGTATATGCCGAGGAGCAATGTTTTAATTTTATTTAAGCTCTTATTTACCTGTGTCTATATTACTACGCCATTCGTTCTCGCTGCTCTGGACACTCTGCGACATTATTTGGTTTACCTATAGCTTCCTATTATTATCACCCATTTGTTATATTATTCATGTTATTAAAGGTATGTAATAAATATTACGTATTTCACAATGATTATCAATTAATACTGCCATTGTATCAAATATTTAACTTCCGTGATATTAATTGACCCACTTCCAGTTTTACATGATTTATCTCCCTTCTCACTTCCGGTTTCAAAACTGTGGCTATCGTATAGAAAGGATCAGAAAGCAATAGACGAGTTTCCAATTAGTGAATTTTCCCGGAAAAAAGTGACGTCACAATATAGATTTTTGGACGTCACAATGTTACGTGACGCAATTTACTCCGATTGACCCCAGGTCAATCGGGGCAATTCATTCATAAAACGAAACTGGAAATTCGTCTATAAAGGAGGATATTCATAGTGTTTTATTTTTCTGCCGTTATTACCACTTCTCTGTTATAAATAATTATGTAAAAATATTTCACACATTTCTCCTTTGTTTTCTTTCGTTTTTTAAAATCTATTGATATTGACCATTTATTAAAATTTTATGACTTCAGTTTTAACTGTAAGTTTTTGTTGGTGAAAGCAAAATTTTCTTTCTGTCACACAACTTCGATTGACAATACATATAATTATTATATTACACGAGATAGTTGTTACCAGTGGCCACAGGTGACTTCATACCACTGCTTCATACAGGTAGGTGTTACAGGTAATCTTGACGACAATCAGCATGACACGATACAGACCTTTGTTTAATTACCGACAGTGACATAACATATACCTGTTACCGCTAGTAAAATGCATCGTTATTTTATTTATTTTATTTTTTGCAACATTTTCTATCTCATTTATTTATTTTGTATATATATTAAAACTTTTTTTATTGTATAGCAACATAATATTTCCCTAAGAAATCAACCAAATTTAAGCGTGCAATAAATTACCATATTGCACTAGTGCAAATATGACTTCAATTTCATGACGTCATCGACAACCAAAATCCAATTTTTACAGAAATTTTAGCTTTGCTATACAATAAAAGGGTTATTGCATGAATATTGAGGAATATTATCGCTCGTAGAATATATATTGCACTCGCAATATTCCCCAATATTCATGCAATAACCCTATATTATCCACGTGCAGAATATTTCACCATAAACGAAATCTAGATTGAACATAAAGAAAAGAAAAAAAACCATTTTCTTTGTGTATTTCCTAAAATGAAAATATTTTGTTTGCAGTCTGCTACTTAAAGCAGTTCAGTTAATCAAAAAGTAGCTTACAAAAGTTGAAACACTATGGAATCGGCGCGGGCAGTCATATAGATATTAAGTTTGGCCACAGCATAACTTGTATCTTTAAATAGAGAAGAAATCTATACTTGTAACCATTTATTTTTCGTTTTAAAACTAATTTCAATTTCACATTTAGAACGATTTTACTGACACCCATTGCATTTTCTTTTCATTAATACATTAATATTTGCCACTTCAGAGTCGTCATGCACTTATTCTGATGGTAAATCTCTACTAGACTTTTTTTTTCAGCAGAAATGTCTAAAGTACCGGTAACATTATTCCAATAATTTGGCTCATATTTTTTCAAACAATGACCAAAGTTAAACCTTTTATAGTTTGTATCAATGCAATGTAGTGATGCACTGTCCTACAAAGTTCAAAACCCAGCCTTGTAATTATTCACACTCAAGCAGTTTTAGAAGGCTACAGGGCTTACATCCGTTGACCCAGACATTATTGTGTTGTGTATTGCTCAGGTTCCCAACTATGCGTGAAATGTCTTGTGTATATATCTTGTTGAAATATTCCAGTTGTCATATTGTGAAAAATTGTGTAAAAACTTTTCTGCAATCAAGGATTTGTAAAAATTGTTGCTACATTCTGCTTTCAGTCATGCTTGTGTGGTGCAACTACTGCACCTCTGCATGTCTTCCTATTGCAATTAAAACTAAAATAATTTGTGGTATTACATGTGAGATGTTGAAATAAATCGTCTTCGTCGTATGAAAGTAAATAATTTATATTTTCATTTTAATATTCAACATTTAACCATCAAATACCAAACATTATAGAATTATTTCAGGGTTTGTCCAGTGTCACCTGAAAATCGATGTGTATTCCGATAAAATTCGAATTGAATACATTTTTATCTTTCGGAAGTCTTTAAAAAAAGCTCAAATACTAAATTTTAGGAATATAATGATAATACATAATTTTAAAAGTTGTATAAATGTGAATCCATATTACTGCCTCAAGTTCTATATGTATTTTAGGAATAATTTTAATTATTTCAAAAAGTACATTTTAGTTTGAATAAACATCGCAAAAATGTTATTCTGACTCCCTGCTGTGTGTACACGCGTTGTAAGGTGCTCAGGTAAGTTTGTCAGGTCACCTGTGCTGTGTAATACGATTGAAACAAGTGCCGATTTTCAGTTACACAAATAGAAGAAACTGCGGCTAATAGCCGCAGTTTTGTAGTTCCAAGATGTCCACCAGACGGCGCTATAGTAATTGGAAAGTCGTCAATTTTGGAAAGAGTTGTCCCTCTTTCGATTATAGTGTGCAATTGGATATTGTTAAAAATTATGCTGGCCCATCTTGATTTCTGTTTACCCTGTATTTCATGGTAACTTTTGTGTTATGTACGCAATCAATGTGTGACGGATTTTATCCAACTATTTGAGAATAACCAAAATGTAACATATACCCCGGAAAACATACCATGGTTTTTATAAAATTAATCTTCTGATTTAAAAGATGACACTAAAGAATCAGTTGCCCAGATATTTCAATAACACATCTTAGCTGGCTGTATGAAGGCTACCACATGTGGCTCAGATCATGCATACTCTTCTGCAACATGTGATTATACTGCTGGTTTGTAGTTTGCAGTTTTTTAATTTCCTTATAGCAATGTATTGTGTTTTAAGCTGGCCATTTTCCCGCATATATGAAATAAATCAATATAAGATCATATAAACAAACAAAATAACATACACATTTTTTCATCCGTTGATGAAATAATATTAAAATCCAGTTATCATTTGATATGGTTGCAACCATATCTTTTCTTGTTTTAGTAGTATAGATTGGCAATTTTCTCAGTCATCTCCGAACGGTTTTCCTTCAAATGTTTTAGATAACACAGCGTTCAGAATGAAAGTGTTACAAGTGGCCCCAAATAATACTGATATGAATCGGTAAGTTGACATAGGACTATTTAAATCAATAGGATTGTTCAACAAGACAAAGCGTGTAGCATCCCTATCTTCACTTTCCAAATCTACTTAAGGAAGGCTTTTTCGATGTTTCTAGAAACTCTTATATTTACGCATTTGAAATCTGAACAGAATGGCAGTGATATCATATTTTTTTTTAATTTTTATATTGGTACATCTTGCAGGCAATCGTTTAAGCTAGGATGATGCTGGTTCTCCTTGCAGCTACAGTCGTATACTATCCTAATGGGTATTGTGGCGGAGTTTTTCTACACAAGATGATGCCGAATGTAATGCAGTTTGGTCGGGTCTGTATCTACTGTGTTATCAACCTTCTCTATCAATCCATGGTTAAGTTGTTCTTTGATTATCTCTACGTACTTATTCAAAACTGGCGGTTCTTTACTTAGACTTTTTATGACGTGTTCTGTCAGTAGTATAATATTTGGGCGAGTCTAGCGCCTCGCCCAAATATTATACTACTACTCGGAGTGCCCCCCTCCAAAAAAAAAATTGACCCCTAAAAAATACCCTCATTTTAGGTAAAAAAGCCTTAAATTTCACAATAGAAAAAAATTTGAGAGCCGGGAGTACACCGAATGAAAGAATTTCAAAAACACAAATGAAAAAATATCCGCGAGTTCATCACATTAATTTTTGTTCCTGGTGTGTGTATTGATTATAACATGCTATTCAATAGGACAGTTTTAAATAAACTAAATCGATAATTGGAAATATTTACCTGGTTGTCAAGAGAATGTTTACACGTTATAACTTAGATGATGTTGTCGTCATTTAGCAGCTTGAAAAAGAAATAGAAAATTCATCTAAATTGTTGGATTATTTAAGAAATGCAGAATTAGTGTATTTTATGGATGTGGTTAACGGAACAGTCTGTTATTATTACTGAATATTATAAAGAAGAAATGCCTCAATTAATTGGAATATATCTATTGCATATCGACTATATACAAACATTATGTATCGGACTTGGTAACGGCGCTCTAGGCTAGAACGCGAAAGATCAATAATCAATTAACAAACATCAACAGTGATAGAAATGGCATTCTGCCAACCCCGCGCTCCAGCTAGAACGCGAAAGATCAATAGTCAATTAACAGACATGTTTTACCATCAACAGTGATAGAAATGGCATTCTGCCAACCCCGCGCTCCAGCTAGAACGCGAAAGATCAATTAACTTTTCTGTTTTTAAATATCTTATTCCATATAAAGAGTGATCACACATGATCAGTGGCTGGGATAACTTTGTATATATATATATATTCCGTATAAGGAGTGACTATTTTTCAATGCTATATTTAGAAACGGTTATGCATAACCGGGGTAGTTTCCTAACAATATCGGTGTTTGATTATTAATTTTGGAGAGTATTATTGTTTTTATGTCTTGTCTTTTTGTAATAAAGTATTTTTAATGTCAAACGAAAAATTTGTTTAAATTGTAATTAACAAATTAATACCTTAAAAATGAAGCAACCAACAGCCCCAGATTTACCATTATATCCAGAATTACCTACAGAAGATGGACAGAATTATAACTACAAAAAATAAAAGAAATAGAGAAAACATTAATAAATGAAAGAGATAAACGTAAATCATTATACAAGAAATATAAACGAGGATTTAATGCAACGGATGGTGTCGATACAAGTCTTATTTCAACATCTGTTGTTTTAGCAGGTGTAGGAATTGCAGTTCCCTTTTTACTTCCCATACAAATTACAGCTGTTGTATGTGGCAGTTTGGGTGGTTTAGTTAAACTTATTAGACGTAAATTTACAACAAAATCAAAGAAACATTACAAAATTAAAACAATGGCAGAATGTAAACTAAACAGTATAAAAAATTTAATTTCAAAATCTTTGACTGATGGACAGATAAGTGAGAATGAATTTAAATTAGTTTTAGATGAATTAGATAAATATAATGAAATGAAAGAAAATATATGTATGTTACTCGACTAACCCGGAATTGCGACTATCTCGGAATTCCTAGTTAATCGACCTCTACCCTCTGCTAAATGGGAATTGCGCTTATCCCGGAAATTTCATTTCTTATTTAGTCGCCTTTTTCTTGCGCTTAACTCGGAAATTTTATTTTCTGGTTTAGTCGCAAAATTTGAATCGACTAAAGCAGAATTGCGACTATCTCGGAATTCCGACTTAGGCGAAAATCTTTTCTACTATATCGGAATTGCGCTTATCCTGGAATTTTTTTAAGCTGACTATATCAACAAAACTGAAACAAAATTGCTGACGACGTTAGACGTTTGAGGGTATGCAAAATGATTGAATTGTTTTCTGCAAGACTGCTACATTTTATGACACGATCATACTAGTATTAGCTCGGTAAAAAAGCCACCCCCCC
>MJUU01013134.1:738-15450 GCA_002080025.1 Modiolus philippinarum | reverse complement strand
AAGACAAAATCTATAAATTAACCCAAAATTTGATAAATAAAGGGCAATTACTCCTATATGGTAATTCAGATTTTCTGCAATATTGCCAATTCGAACATTACCTCTATCTGTTATAGGTTTTCTAATACAAAATAACGAACATCAAAATTTGTAAAATTTTACAGAAAAAGGCTGCTTCATTGAAGAAGATCTTTGAATACCTTCCCATAGGGTCCAATGTTCAATCCAAGTACCCCCCTGGCGGCCATCTTGGATATGATGCGGACTTGACGAACACATATTTAAAAGGGGGCCAAGTAAGGACCATTGTGACCAAGTATGAATTCTATTGGCCAAGTACTTTCAGAGGAAAAGTTCTTGGAATATGTTTGACTCATAGGGTCCAATGTTAAACTAAGTTCCCCGCTGACAGCCATCTTGGATGACATGCAGCCTTGCTTGACAAATTTTTGAAAGTGGACCACCCAAGGACTATTCTGACCTAGTATGGTTACAATTGGCTCTGCGGCTTCAGGGAAGAAGATCTTTGAATACCTTTCCATAGGGTTCAATATAAAACCAACTTCCCACTGGCGGCCATCTTGGATATGCTGCGGACTTGCCGGACACATTTTTAAAGTGGGCCATCTATGGACTATTGTGACCGAATTTGGTTCCAATTGCCGAGTAGTTTCAGAGGAGAAGATCTTTGAATGTGTTTACCCATAGGGTACAATGTTAAACTAAGTTCCCCGCTGGCGGCCATCTTGGATGAGGTTGGACAACTTGACCATGTTCAATAAAATATAGTCCTTGACATGCTGAACATTTTTGCAATTTAAACTTGAACTCTATCTCAAACTGTTTTTAAAATATAAGACAAAAAGTATAAAAACACGAAAAAATCGGCCAATAAAGGGCAATAACTCCTATACGGGTATTTGGATTTTCTTCAAAGTTTACATGTTGGTAGATCTTGATATGCTGAACATTTTTGCAATTCAAACTTCACCTCTATCCCGAACTGTTTTTGAAATATAAGAAAAGATGTATAAAATCACGATAAATTTGACCAATAAAGGGCAAAAACTCCTATCAGGGTATTCAGATTTTCTTCAAAATTTTTATGTAGGTAGATCTTGATATGCTGAACATTTTTGCAATTTAGACTTAACCTCTATCTGTTATAGTTTTTGAAATAAAAAATAAAAACCATAAACATTTTGAAAATTTCACGGAAAAAAGACAATAACTCTAAAATGGGTCATCAGATTTTCTTCAAAATTGCAGGGCAGGTAGATCTTGTCATTCTAATCATTTTTACCCCATGTCAGATTTTTGATATCTGCTACGGTTTTTGAGTTATTTGCCAAAACCAGCAATCTACCCCTATGTTCTATTTTTAGTAACAGCGGCCATGTTATTTGGTCCTCAGACTAACCGAACACATTTTTTAAACTACATACCCTGGTGATGATCCAGGCCAAGTTTGGTTTCATTTGGCCCAGTAGTTTCAGAGGAGAAGATTTTTGAAGAAAAGTTTACGACGGACGGACGGACGGACGACGGACGACGGACGCCAAGTGATGGCAAAAGCTCACCCTGGCTATAGCCAGGTGAGCTAAAAAGAGTTCGCATATAATTGGTTTAGTGCGGTTGAATAATGTTTAGACCGGTTGAAAAAAATCTCAGTAAACAAATTGGATAATGTAGATGTCCCGATTCAGAGTAATGTTTAGGTATGGTTTTTGATATTTGAACGTTTACGTTTACCTTAACATTACCCAGCTTAATAGGGGTGACTTTATGTAAGAGTGATGGTAACATCAAAAGATTAAAAAATGTACTTCCAATTGGCAGAAGAGTTCCAATCCTTGAAAAGATACCAGCACTGATTATTTTAAGGGCTAAATTAAATCGTTTTACAATACGAAACGTATGGACATATTACAACCAACCCTCAACATAAAAAAAAACCCTTTAAACGTTGAAGCAACATTTTAGGTGTCTCCGTGGTATTATAATGCCATTTTCTGTATAATACTTGTTCATTTAGGTTTAAGATACTCCTTTGGTCTAAAATTCATGAACCATTCATAGTTAATCTAGGTATGTTCCCACTTGATACAGGATACATCTGGTGTATCAATCCTTCAAAGTAGTTATGTCTTGACTTGATGCACGAGACTTATTGTTATAATATGACAGTCTTATAAGGTAAAGATATAGCTCTACTTAATGCAGGACACATATTGTTATCGCATGATTCATTCCGGATATCCCTTGTTAGTTAATACAAAGAAGATATGATATATTTCAGTTATGATGTACTGTTTTTTGAGACAATATCATACTTTCAAATTACTATTTTTTTTTTCTTTGTAATTTCCAGAAGTTATAATGACCCTCCACATCTCGTGGTTTTTTATTATGCCAAGTTTTTTTGTGTGAAAAAACTTTCATCTAGGCACATAGAAGCTATAGTTAGCGGGAGGTTGATGCATCATTAAACCTGGTTTAACCCACCATTTTATTTATCAAATGTCCGTTCCAAGTCGAAAATATGACGGCTTGCCAAAAATGTTCTGTGTTGGGTTGTTTCCCAGTGATTCTGTCGTATGTTATACGGATTTTTCTTCACTGGTCTCTCCCTTTGATCGATTCGGACTTTTGTTGTCACTTTTATTTTTCTTGCAGTGTCTTATGGTTTATATTCTCTGTTTGTCTTTTATAAATTTTTTTGTTAGGCAACGTATGACTTGAATCGATTGTAAGAACCCTTTGTATGTTGATGTTATCTTTGTTGACGATTCGTATCTACGAGTAACAAAAGACATGAGGGATGTAGAGTTGTTCGATATTTAACCATGAATTCTGCTCAAACCTCGCCGTCAGGAGCCGTTCGTCTTGAACTTACTATGATGTATGGGCAAAGCTCATTGGTAAAGGCCTCGTGGTGACATAAAGATGAAGAACAACAATAAAAGCAACTGTTCTAGTGCTTGGTTTTACCATCTATTAGTCATGTAGAAGAATTCGTTCGGCTCAGCAGGGTGCACCCTAATTAATGATATCAGCTGTATGGACAAAATTTAACATAGACTTATATAGGAAGTTTATTTTTAAACGTGAAATTAAGCTATTTCTAGTCAGTATTCAATTTTAAAGCTGATATGTGCTTTAAGTTTAAAGTATAAGCTACCTGATGCTGTTTTCAAAATTAAAATAAACTAAATTAAAAACCCGTCACTTTTGACTTGAAAAATACCCCCAATTTTAGCGATTTTTCATGTACAAAGCAGGTTAATTCAAGGATATGACCTTTGTTCAATCTAAAACTCATATTATCCACATTTAAAGCTGATATAGCTGAAAACTAGAAATGATGGCAAATGCAATGATATTTTTTATTTCAATATAAATTAAATAACTCATCCGTCACTTTTGGGTTGAAAATGAGGATTTTTTAAAATAAAGTAAGGAAAGATAGTACCACCCGCGTGGTTTATTGATAATGTCAACATCGGGTGTTAATTAATAGTATAAACACATATTTTGGGACATTAATCCATGACAAGTTTTTTGTTTTTAGCCCGGGTTTTAGGAAGTCGAGTATTTATTCTTACAGCAATCAAGTCCTGCGAATCTTTGTGATGCATTGATCAAGGAAGTCCTTGATTTGATGTATATACACTCAATTGGAAATATATTTATTTTTAATGAGAATAAGATCAACATATAGCGATAATAACTATATTGGGCCATGGGTGGATCAAGGATTTTCGAAAGGGAGTGTAAATCCTAAAAAATGGTATGAAAATCGCCGAGCGGAGCGAGGCTAAAAAAATTGACTACTTTTCTCATTGAAAATATTATAATTTGTAAAGATGCGTTAGAATTATTAAAATTAGACGTATACAAGTAGATTAAAACAGAATTCCCTCCACATTTTTCCTTTGGCGATGAAAAGGGGTGCGTACGCCCCTACCCTCCCCATAAAATCCCCCTATGTGATTTGATCATTTTACTTTATTGAGACTTGTATGTAAATAATTAGCTGATAACAGGTACAAATTAAAAATATACGATAAAAGGTCACACCTTAATGTAAGAGATTGCAACCGAGTTTATTACAAGATATTAATTTGGAAATATATTTCATAATATTTTTAATGCAGTTTGCATTCAAAATTTAAATAAAACAACAAGAAGAACGCCACTAGGCTGGACATCGTAAATTTCAACATCTCATTTCAGTCAACTGTCTTAACTTATAGGGTGTTGGTTAACTTCATGAACAGGTATTTTTAATTTGTACCTGTTATCAGCTAATTATTTACATAAAAAAGTCATGGCGTCAACATAGAGCCTTCAACACTGCGCATTTGTTCACATTCCAAAGTATACAAGGCCATTTCTTTACAATTAGACTTTCTGGGCATTCGGGACTCTTCTGGGAAGGTGAACTTGTCCAGTTCATTTCTTTAAAATATATTGAGTAAGTACACGAAGTAAAATTGCTATAAAGTCACGAAATGTTCTTGTAGTGATGCGTTAGGCAAGCATGGAGTAAAGTGGAAGGATACGGAGTAAATGTACAGGAGACAATGTATATCAGGGCATAACAGGAAAATTCTTTCCTGTTTTTTTCTGAAATGGATTCCTTAAAAAGATTCCCCTCTCAAGTTTCTCATATGGATACATTATCATACTTTCAAATGTTGCCAATCTAATTAAAATTAGGTCTTCAAATTGTTCCTTACACTCACTGCAGTGAGTGTAAGGAACAATGTGTAGACATAATTTTAATTAGATTGAAATGTTGCCAGTTTATTTTTTAGTACTGACAACCTTTTAATTGTGCTCATGTAAGCCAAAATAGTATCCTGTGAAATAAGTTCCAAATGGAACAAATGTTATTGATATATCTTTGAGATTTATTCCGTCTGGAGATTATTTCATCAGGTGAGCACTAAATGGACTATTTCACCAGGTGAGCTATGAGATATATTCCTTTGGAACTTATTTCACGTTGGATACTATAAACTGTTACACTTACGTTTCATGATGGTATTATGCCAAAATCATTTGCAATGACTCAATGTGTAGCTCGTGGTTGTTAATATGTTGTAATTGTTTTCTGTTACAATGTTGTATTTTTGTATGGAAACGGATAACTACTTTGCCAGTTTATTTATGTTTGTGGGCGAACCCGCTTTTATATGTAGCAAAAGACGTGGATGTAGCGTTGATAGACATTTAGCGATGAATGCCACTGGAACCTATGCTAGTGCAGTCTTGAACTAACTATGAGGTATGAGCAAAACTCATTATTGAAGACATAATGATGACTTCAAGATGAAGTATAACAATAAAAGCGATGTTCAATAGATTGGTTTTACCATATATTTGTAGAGACTTTGTCTCATTTGCATTTGCATTTACTCCATATCCCTTCATTGTTAATTACATTCTTTTGATGCAAGATAAGTTATATTATAGTAATGAATCATTTAGAGTCATTCTGGTCTAGTAAACAAATTATATGACAGTACCCGAGACAAAATAAATCCAAGTCAAAACAAAGTAAAACAAAATATTTTTGTAAACAACTACATTGGGTATTCCAGTGTTTACGTGCCTTGAATAATGGTCAATGATTCGTACCGCATAGTAAGATTAAGACGACTTCTGATGCTGCTAATTAATTGTCAGCACCTCCCTAACACCAGTTGTGTAGTATTAATTACTGGATATAGAACATCGAAACCGAATAAGCAATTATGTTATTTTAAATTTTAAAGTCTTATGTAACACAAGACTGGCGTTTTATTGATATTACTCAAGTCTGATATTATCTAATAAGTGCAGTTGAAAATAGTATTGAAGATTCCCTAATACTACTACAACAACACAGAAAAAAAGAAGGACTACAGGGAATGTGGCAAAGAAACAACGACCAAAGGGGGGGGTAATAACAACTCAAAGCCACTATAAGATCTTCAATGGACGGTGAGGAAACCCCACACCCCACGGCAGGTCGGAGTCGGCCCCTAAATAAAGAGTAAATTAATTTTAAATAACGACACTGACAGTAAGTACCGATATACCTGGCTATGACATATAAGTATCCGTTTCAAATTGTTTACAAGCCAAAGAATGAAACAAGATATAAATAACAACTGGAACATTCTCGTCACTGATGATAGCTGCAACACACGAACCATTTTGTTTGAAAAAAAAACAAAACTAAACAGTAAATCTTTTTGAAAATATTGTGAAAAATCATAAAAAAGTCATGTCATAAACATGCTAAAATCCAATACAGCCATGCCGAAAATGTGACGAATAAATTAAAGCCATTTCAAAAATATGCAAAACAAACAACAAGAAATCTACCACGGATATGTGCTGACTGGAGCAAGCTATTTCAAAGAAATGCTTAACGCTAACAGAACCATGGGGCTCCAACCATACCCAAAAATTAACAAAACAACAGCAGTAGAATACCGAAGGAACAAAGAACACCATTACACACATTGTTAAATCAAAGTCCAGAGACAAGGCATAAGTAAGAACACTAGAAGACGGAAGACCAAAGACGCTACACAACCACAAAACACTGACACTACAAATATATCAATAAAAACTAAAGCACTAACAGTGTGAACTCTCAAAGAGTGAGATCAGGTGGTGCGGAAGGAGTAAGCTTGTCCTGACCTGCATACAGTACCCGTCACACAGTCAGGGAGGAATTTGTGGTTTTGAAAGATCTGTTTGGTGTTCGGCTGATGTCATTTTCTAACCAATAGACAAAACCAATTCAAAATCTATGGTACGTGTTACTTCTCTAACTCTCAGACAGTACCAAAGTAAAAATTTGGGAAGCTGTTAATCTGTTAAGTATTAAGACAAACACAAGGACAAATCGGCACCACAAACATCACTTACAAAGAAAAAACTGAAATTCAAGAGTATGGTATACAAGAAAACATTTAAAACTAAAGCACTGACAGTGTTAACCGTTTTGAAAACCGAGGATGCCATCAGGTGTTCCGGAGGGGTAAGCATGTCCTGCTCTGTATACAGCAAATGTCACACTGTCAGTGGGTCAATCCAGGGTAAAGTCAGAATCTATAATGTCAAATCCGGGAGGACGTAATATAGCTGAAAATGTCAGTTTTCATTTATGACACCGATATTTCATTTCTATCTATGATATCGTATCGATGGCCATAGAATCTCAGTAGTTTTTGTGACAGTGCTTTTGCTCTTTCCACAGTCACCGAATGAACTACAAGCTCCACAGAAACGAATTAATTGTGAAATATACACTTCATATGCTGGGGGAGGTAGGTATATTGCTGCTGAGAAAGGGAAAGTTCACAATTGGGAAGTCAAAATTATCACGTTTTTCATACAACCTAGATTTCAGACGTCCATGTTCGTCCAAATATAACAAAAGGTCTATGTACAAATAATGTCAACAACATGACACAAAACCACCTAGTATTGCACATATATTGCTGTAGACGGATATCAAACCAGAGAAGCAGAAGAGAGAAAACACTAAAATCAATTTTTTTCTCCTCTTTAAACAAATATTACGAGATGTTTTTGGTCGACATGAAAATATGTGTCAATAATTATAACATATAAATTGTCTGGCTGGTAATAAGACATTTCTGTTCTGTTGTTACTTATAATAATTGTTTGCATTGTTTGGACAGATATTTGTTTTGTAAAATAAAGTAGATTTTATCTGCATGATAATCACTGATAATAGCCAGAAATTAAATATGAAGTATGTTCATGACTCTATCATGAAACTGTTCATCAATAAAACTTCAACAAGCAATTCCATTACAGTCAAATATTTTATTGACAAAGTGCACACGAAAAGTACGTAGTATAATCAGAAAACCAGTTGAGATTGGTACAAATATTTCAGCAAAGTCCATTATCCATTAATACGTAGGCAGTACTAACATAGGAAGACGTATAACTAACCATTGTCGTCATTAATGAAGAACCTATACAAATATTGTTGACAAGTCGCTGACAATTTGGTGCGAGACAGTGCATTCCTGTGTTTAGAGTTGCTCGTTGAAGTAGGCTGAATCATTTACTTTTGACATCAATATTCCTTGTCTTTTTATATTTCCATGAGAGGTAAATGATTTGGTTTAAACCACATTATTACCTACAAAAACAATTACTCATAAAACGCCGACATACAACAGTATGGAGACAATTCTCTTTCCAATTCACATTTGCCGATGTGGTGCTTTGCTATGGGAAAGTTTCTGTCTGCGCGCACCTTAAAAGAATATGGAATCATTTTGTATAACAATTTGTTTTCAATCAATGGGAGTCATCGGCACATGCAGCATGCATCTTTTCTCATGCGCCTGCTTTCGTTGCCATTGTTTTGTTTCTGAAGGGAGATCATTCGGGTGATGGTGCTCTACTTTTTGAAAGTTGATTTCAATTTTCAGATGTTTTTTGGGGAGTTTATAAATACCAAATGAAATTTTGTGCAATTTAATTACCAAATAACATATAAGACAAATGGAGACAGCACGACAAAGACAAAGCAAGTAAACAAAAAAATAAACAAGAACGCCACATAACTAAAGCACTCAGTAAGTGTGAACCCAACTGGAGGTGCTGCAGAATAATAAGCATGGTCTATTCCATGCGTTGCACCAGCAACACTTCCAATGAAAGCGCAAAGTTAAGTCAAAGTCACTGTTTGTCAATGTCAACCCACTCAAAAATGTCTATTCGCATTTCGAAATAGAAGATCCGTCAAATCATAGTGACGAATTTCTATACATACTGAAGAATTGCAACAGTACATTAAGTTCAACATAACCTTTTTGTTTCTGAGAAAGCTATTTCGCTTTGTTGACAAAATCGCTATACAAAGTACAAGCATAACAATAGTGTATGAGTTATGAAATGTACAAGCCATATGAAGGAGATGTAGGAATATTACTGCTGAAAATCTATTTCACTATTTTATAGTCGAAACCATTAAGCTTGTCGAAAAATAAAGTGTGTAAATATCTTGTCGTTAATACAATGACTTAAATACTCTAGAATATGAAAGGCAATCATTGTGGTATTTTAGAATTATCTCGCTTTGTTTGGGAATCCATAAGGACAAATAACAATTTTTATGTCTTACTTCACAATTCAAAATAACCCTATCTGACAACGGCTGCATCATATCATTTTGACCAAATAATAGCCCCTTCTAAACACAACCATCTCCTTAGGATCTCCATAATTCCCTAGAGCAACAAATCCGCTTGTTTTTGGCAAGGGAGTAAATAAACAAACACATGTATCCAGTAAATGTCATTTAATAAAATGACGATAAGATTATATAATATAACAGGGAGCAGTTATATAATAATAAAATGTCTGTTAGGTGTTATTCTCTCCCTGTTATATAATACATGTAGTTAAAACATAAAATAACAGGGAGCAGTTACATAATAATAAAATGTTTGTTCGCTGTTATTTTCTCCCTGTCAAATAATACTCCCCGAGACAAAAAGGGGTGGCACTAAAAAACGGCCATCCTAAATGTTAAGATTGTCTCCCCTTTCATTGGGGGATTGATGGGGAGGTGGTGGGAAAATTTTAAACAGGATAAAAATGAGCGTGACCTTTCATCACAAAGAAAGTAAAGCAACTGATGACATCAGTGCAAAATGCATCCAGCTGATTGGTCCAATACAGATTCCTATTCATAAGAAATTTAATTTACTAAATTTCACTATGCGACAGATTACATAATATATAAGATAGAAAAAGTCCCAAATATTGTCAAAATTAAAAATGTAGAAGTTTTTCCCAATTCCGTAATCTCATCAAGTTGATTACATAAATATTTGCAAAATGAATCAACTCCCTTACTACATGAACAGTTACATGGTTTCAGAATACATAAATATTTTTATTTCCAATAAAATTTATACCTGTCTTAAATCATGAATTAATTAACATCTAGTAATCAAAGATTGTTTATACAGTATAATCCTTTATCAACATAATTTTCCACCTATACCCACATGAAACTTTACCATTTCTTACTTAATTTTTAAAAAAGTGGGAATAGGAGGAATGAACCACAAAAAAACAGCAAATTTATAATAAATTCCATTCCTCAACCAAAAAAGCGTTGTTCCTTTGCTTGTTTTTTACCATGTATTTGTAGAGACTTTGTCTCATGTGTATTTACTCCATATCCTTTTATTCACCATAAATGAAATTCAAATTTAAACTTTAACAAAAAAAAGGAAATACCTACGAAGGCAGAAATTTCTATCAGAATATGAAAAAGAAAGGAAAAGGGGTAAATGTCAAGGAGACAACATCCCATATCAAGGTAAAAACGGCCCAAAACTAAGCAGCCAGGAGGTCACCGTAGGTCTTCAACACAGTGAGGAACCTCACACCATATAGCAAGCCCTAAATGGCACAAAAATTTAAAAAGGTGAATAAATCAATGGAAACAAACGACATCCAATACCACAAATATCAAGAAACTAAAATTTTATAAGAAGACAAGGACAAGCCAATGACCAACATATTCCTGACTTGGGGCAGGCGCAAAAATTGCGGTGGGGATACTCGTTTTCTTGGATCCAAATCCTCCCTCTATGTGTGGTGAATGGCTAAAAAATAAATACACAAACAAAAGGACTCACAGTAAAAATCAAACTAGAAAGAAGTCCAACTTATCAAGACGAGTATTAATCCAGAATTAGCCAGACACCAAATGAATGACAAATGTAAACAACAACAAGAACGCAGGACAGAGTAAAAGATTTCAGTTTCTATGATGTTATTAGCGAATTTTTTTTTGCTGAATTTTTAAAAAAAAGATTAAAGTTAAAAAAATTATATGTTAAGGGTAATAATAATGCATGCTAGAAGTCAAAGGACAAGAACAAAATTGGATCTGAACTATAATTTACGTACGAGTATTTATTGCTTTTATAAAAAACAAAGTAAGTATCTCTACAGATGTTGCAAATAATTCAGAAAACTGAAATTTTGATAACTTTGATAACTCGGCAAAAAATTAACAGAACGAAATAAAATTGAAACATTGCTGTTACACACCTAATTACAGCCTTAAACAAGAAAACAAGGCAAATTTCTCAAATGATATTAAAAAAGTCTTGATGTGCAACATAACAGACTGATGGACGGAGTGTAAAGTATAGCCCTCTTGGAATCGATTGTCACATTACGACAGAAAAAAAGTCTCAAGTACTATAACTCTTTTGACTGTTACTCACAAATTCCTTTGAAAGAAAATTGTTCACACCTGAATTTGAGAGTATTTTTTCATAAGTAAAATTTAAGAGTAAATACATAAGCTTTTCCTCATTATTTATTAATAACTTTTACAGACCTAAGTCAATATTAATCATTTTTTACTAAGTACATGTAACATCATGCATTGTCTAATTTGTATTCTTTTTGTCCATTACAGAAAGTTATTTTCACACTATCTGTTTCAATGCACAATAATTGATAATCCTTCTTTCTTTAAATATCTTTTTTAATTTTCTTTCTTCGACAGAAAACCCATTGCAAATGCATACAGAACCAGAACAGGAGTCAGAATAGTCAAGTGAGGCATGAAAACCATCAGAAACATCAATACAGGTTCTGAACAAAAGTCAGAATAGTCAAGTGAAGCATGTTAACCATCAGAAACATCAATACAGGTTCTGACCAGAAGTCAGTCGATTGAAGCATGTTAACCATCAGAAACATCAATACAGGTTCTAAACAGAAGTCAGAATAGTCGAGTGAAGCATGTCAACCAGCAGGGAAATCAACAGGTTCTTGAACAGAAGTCAGAATAGTCAAGTGGAGCATATCAACCAGCAGGGAAATCAATACAGGTTCTGAACAGAAGTCAGAATAGTCAAGTGAAGCATGTCAACCAGCAGAGAAATCAATACAGGTTCTTGAACAGAAGTCAGAATAGTCAAGTAGAGCATGTCAACCAGCAGGGAAATCAATACAGGTTGTGAACAGAAGTCAGAATAGTCAAGTGGAGCATGTCAACCAGCAGGGAAATCAATACAGGTTCTTGAATAGAAGTCAGAATAGTCAAGTGAAGCATGTCAACCAGCAGGGAAATCCATACAGTATCTGAACAGAAGTCAGAATAGTGCGAAGAGTGTCAACCAGAAAAGAATATTTCTTAAGATACAAAACGCAGTTAGTTTCCATAATCTCTTATATGAATTAACCGCATTAAATATCAATAAGATCTCAAGTTCACTAGCAATATTTTGTATGAGAAAAATTAAAATCATTACAAGAAAATACTGCTGGTCAACTGAAACTACAAACATTTATTTACACAAAGACAAGCTGTACAAATTAATGAAGGCCTGATAACAGGAAACACTTACAATGGCCGAACATTACAATCACATGTCACAATCAACCAGGGAATTGCACAAGAAAAAACAATAAAATGACAAAAGACAAACATAAATAACGATAGGAACTCGGGATAGCCGGACTTGGTACCGGCACTGGCAACAGCCAGCGGTAGGGTTAAACCGGTTTATGGGTATCCAAACCTCCCCTTTCTCTAACCCGTTTCCCTATAGTATAATAAGCATACAAATAAAACCCAATACAGGTACACCACTAACTCTCACTAAGACCACAATTTTGAAAAGGAAAGCACAGACAAAACGTAATTTAGAAAGATGGGTCGAGGAGTGCTCGCCGCTAAACTGCCGGCTAGCTCAAGAGCCTAGTCTGCTGGTAAAACGATGTCGCACTACGGAATAATAATCAAATTCAAAACTTCCCGAAGGATTTTGTAAAGAATCATCATTGATTTCAGTAGACATTGGCAGTATCGGTGAGAGGCCGGTATAATTGTAAATTCTTCAGGTCGTTGGATCCAAAAGCCAATTTAACGGAATCGTGAAGAATATCCGGTCAATATCCCCTATTACGTAAAGAATGTAAGTTACGTCCAAGTTTTTCTGGATTTTTTATCCTTTTTTGACATTTTTTGACGAGGGTGAGAAATGCCTTAAGTAATAAGCTGTTTCCGAGTCGCATTATACTTAGATACCAAATGTTCATATCTTCTATAAAACTTCTTAAATGTGTTTATCAATCTATGAAATCTGTAACCTTGTTGTAGTAGTTTGGATGTGATAGTAAGGTTACGTTCATTAAAGTCGTCAAGAGTAGATCAGACTCGTGCGAATCGAACCAGTTGAGATATATACACCCAGTATGATGGTGCTGCAGGAACGTGGCCATTAAGAAAAGGGAAATTAGTAATAGTGAAATCAAAATCATCCCTTTTATCATAAATTTTAGTTTTAATTTTTTCAGAGTCAACGATGATAGTTAGAACGAGAAATGGGCAGTATTTAGAATCATTTTTTACTTTATTAAGTTTCAGCTCTTGTGGGTAAATGAGGACATAGTCTAAAAACTGGGGATTGTCAATAGTAAGGATATTGTCGATATACCTGCTGTTATCGTTGAAAATTGAAATAATCCTTTTCTCTAATTCAAATTCAAAGATTAAAAGAAATGATCAACCCAGTACTAAGTAAAAAAAGAATCTTGAATCAGAGTTCGGACCGAAACTTCGCTTTTTTTCCACAAGGGACTGATGTCTACTGAGATAACTATGTCAAATGGGAAAGTCTGTATAATTTGTGCTGGCTCTCGCGGAACGAATTAACTGTGACACATAAACTCCGTGAGCAGGAGATCCTGGAATAATACTGTCCTTATTAGGGACATTGATAATTTTGAAATTAAAATTGTCCCTTTTGTCGTAAAGTTTAGTAATGATATGACAATTTTCGTCAAATTCGAGATGTAAGTCGAAAAAGATGAATATCTAGTGGTTCCTGTAGTTTCATTTATCTCTAGCTCTGGTGGATATATTAATGGAATCCATTTAGCAAAAGATGCGTTATTGATGGAAAGTACGTCATCAATATATGTATAGGTGAGATTAAAGGATCTTACATCTTTCATTTTATGATACTTTACGAGTACCTGAAGAAATTCATTCTCGTAAGAATATAAAAACAAGTATACGAGTAGAGGAGCCTAATTATTGCCCATTGGTATGCCAAAATTCTGTTGATAAGTTGCATCTCTAGATGTGACAAATTTATTATCAATTTTATATCGAGGGCTAACAAAGAAAAACAAAAACATTTAGCCGAGTCCTTTAGTTTCAGCTTGCGCTACGTAGACGATGTACTTTCTCTTTATTATCCAAAATTCAAGGAATATTTACTCAGATCTATCCCAATGAGTTTGAAATTAACGAGACTACTGATACACCTACTTCAGCTCCGTTTTTAGATCTTATGATATACATTGAAGAAGATTTACGTTTGAAATCTAAGCTTAATGACAAACGTGATGATTTTAACTTCCGAATTGTGAACGTCCCCTTTCTTAGTAGCAATATACCTACTTCTCCAGCCTACAGCCTCCAGTGTGCACTTCACAGTTGATTCGTTACTGTCGAGCATGCAGATTATACAGTGATTTGTTTTAATAGAGCAAAACACTGTCCCAAAAACTGCTAAGTCAGGGATTTCTTCAACCTCTGTTACTTTGATCCCTTCAGAAATTCTATGGACGTCATCATAACATCATTGACAGATATGACGTGTCTGTGTCCCAAAT
>MJUU01013131.1:0-13162 GCA_002080025.1 Modiolus philippinarum | reverse complement strand
AACCTAATGTATATAACTGTAACCCTAACCCTAATGTATATAACTGTAACTCTCACCGTAATGTATGTAACTGTAACCCTAACCCTAATGTATGTACCTGTAACACTCACCCTTATGTATGTAAGTGTAACCCTATGCTTAGTGTATTTAACTGTAACCCTAACCTTAATGTATATAACTGTACCCCTAAGCTAAATGTATATAACTGTAACCCTGACAGGAATGTATGTAACTGTAACCCTGACAGGAATGTATGTAACTGTAACCCTAACCCTAATGTATCTAATTGTAACCCTAACCCAAATGTATGTAAATGTAACCCTAACCCTAATGTACGTAACTGTAACTCTCACCATAATGTATGTAACTGCATCCCTAACCCAAATGTATTTAACTGTAACCCTATCCCTAATGTGTGTAACTGTAACCCTAACATAATGTGTAAAATATAACGCTAGCCGTTATGGGTAGCTCTTTAACCCTAGCAAAAGATATACTTATGTTAGCCTAACCCTAAAGTATGTAACTGTAACCCTAACCCTAATGTATGTATCTGTAACGCTAACCCTAATGTATGTAACTGTAACCCTCACCGCAATGTATGTATTTGTAACCCTAATGTATGTAACTGTAACCCTAACCCAAATGTATGTAACTGTAACCCTAATGTATGTAACTGTTACCCTAACCCTAAGGTATGTAACAGTAACCCCAACCCGAATTTATGTAACTGTAACCCTAACTCAAATGTATGTAGCCTATCCCAAATGTATGTAACTGTAACCCTCACCGTAATGTATGTAACTGTAACCCTAACCCTAATGTATGAAAGTGTAATCCTAACCCTAATGAATGCAACTGTAACCCGAACCCTAATGTATATAACTGTAACCCTCACCGTAATGTATCTATCTCTAATCCTAACCCTAATGCATGTAACTGCAACCCTCACTGTAATGCATGTAACTGTAACCCTAACCCTAATGTATGACACTGTAACTGACCCTCACCGTAATGTATGTAACTGTAACCCTAACCCTAATGTATGTAACTGTAACCCTCATTGTAATGCATGTAGCTGTAACCCTAACCGTAATGTATGAAACGGTAACCCTAACCCTTCATGTATTCATCTGTAACCCTCACTCAAATGTATGTAACTGTAACCCTAAACCTAATGTATGTAACTGTAACCCTAACCTAAATGCGTGTAACTGTAACCCTAACCGAAATGTATGTAGCTGTAACTCTCACGGAAATGTATGTAATTGTAACCCTAACCCTAATGTATGTAACTGTAACCCTCACCGTAATGTACGTAGCTGTAACCCTAACCCTAATGTATGTAAATGTAACCCTAACCCTAATGTATATAAATGTAACCCTTACCCTAATGTATGTAACGGTAACCCTAACCCTAATGTATGTAACTGTTACCCTAACCCTAATGTATGTAACTGTAACCCTAACCTTAATGGGTGAAACTGTAACCGTGACCCTAATGTATGTAACTGTAACAATCACCGTAATGTATGTAACTGTAACCCTAACCCTAAAGTATGTAATTGTAACCCTCACCCTAATGTATATAACTGTAATCTTCACAGTAATGTATATAACTGTAACGCGAACCCTTATGTATGTAACTGTAACCCTAACCCTTATGTCTATAACTGTAACCCTAACCCTAATGTATGTAACTGTAACCCTCACCGTAATGTATAAAACTGTAACTCTAACCCTAAGGTATATAGCTGTAACCCTCACCGTAATGTATATATCTGAAACCCTAAACCTAATGTATATAACTGTAACCCTAACCCTTATATATGTAGTTGTAACCCTAACCTAATGTATATAACTGTAACCCCTAACCCTAATGTATATAACTGTAACCCTCACCGTAATGTATGTAACTGTAACCCTAACCCGAATGTATGTAACTGTAAAACTCACCCTTATGTATGTAAGTGTAAGCCTATCCTTAGTGTATTTAACTGTAACCCTAACCCTAATGTATATAACTGTAACCCTAAGCTAAATGTATATAACTGTAACCCTGACAGGAATGTATGTAACTGTAACCCTAACCCTAATGTATGTAATTGTAACCCTAACCCAAATGTATGTAAATGTAACCCTAACCCTAATGTATGTAACTGTTACTCTCACCATAATGTATGTAACTGCATCCCTAACCCAAATGTTTTTAACTGTAACCCTAACCCTAATGTGTGTAACTGTTACCCTAACATAATGTGTAAAATATAACCCTAGCCGTTATGGGTAACTCTATAACCCTAGCAAAAAATATACTTATGTTACCCTAACCCTAATGTATGTAACTGTAACCCCAACCCTAATGTATGTATCTGTAACGCTAACCCTTATGTATGTAACTGTAACCCTCACCGTAATGTATGTATTTGTAACCCTAATGTATGTAACTGTAACCCTAACCCAAATGTATGTAACTGTAACCCTAACCCAAATGTATGTAACTGTAACCCTAATGTATGTAACTGTAACCCCAACCCTACGGTATGTAACAGTAACCCCAACCCGAATGTATGTAACTGTAACTCTAACCCTAATATGTGTAACTCTAACCCTTACCCTATTGTATGTAACTATAACCCTAACCGTACTGTATGTAGTTGTAGCCTAACCCAAATGTATGTAAATGTAACCGTCACCGTTATGTATGTAACTATTACCGTAACCCTAAGGTAGGTAACTGTAACCCAAAGCCTAATATATTTTACTGTAACCCTCACCGTAATGTATGTAACTGTAACCCTAACCCTAATGTATGTAACTGTAACCCTCATCGTAATGTATGTAACTGTAACCCTAAGCCTAATGTATGTAACTGTAACCCTCACTGTAATGTTTGTAACTGTAACCCGAACTCAAATGTATGTAGCTGTAACCCTAACCCTCATGTATGTAACTGTACCCTAACCCAATTTATGTAACTGTAACCCCCACCGTAATGTATTTAACTGTAACCCTAACCCTAATGTATGTAACTGTAATCCTAACCCAATTGTATGTAACTGTAACCCTAACCCTAATATATGTAACTAACCCTCACCATAATGTATGTAACTGTATCCCTAACCCAAATGTATGTAACTGTAACCCTAACCCTAATGTATGTAACTGTAACCCTCACCATAATGTATGTAACTGTACCCTAACCCAAAATGTATGTAATTGAAACCCTCACCGTAATGTATGTAACTGTAATCCTAACCCTAATGTGTATAACTGTAACGCTAACCCTAATGTATGTAACTGTCTCACTAACCCATATGTATATAACTGTAACCCTAACCCTTATGTATGTAACTGTAACCCTAACCCAAATGTATGTATCTGTAACGCTAACCCTAATGTATGTAACTGTAACCCTCACCGTAAGGTATGTATTTGTAACCCTAATGTACGTAACTGTAACCCTAACCCAAATGTATGTAACTGTAACCCTAATGTATGTAACTGTAACCCCAACCCTAAGGTATGTAACAGTAACCCCAACCCGAATGTATGTAACTGTAACTCTAACTTATAATATGTATATTTCTAACCCTTACCCTATTGTATGTAACTATAACCCTAACCGTACTGTATGTAGTTGTAGCCTAACCTAATGTATGTAACTGTAACCGTCACCGTTATGTATGTAACTGTAACCGTAACCCTAAGGTAGTTAACTGTAACCCGAAGCCTAATGTATATTACTGTAACCCTCACCGTAATGTATGTAACTGTAACCCTAACCCTAATGTATGTAACTGTAACCCTCATCGTAATGTATGTAACTGTAATCCTAACCCTAATGTATGTAACTGTAACCCTAACCGTACTGTATGTAGCTGTAGCCTATCCCAAATGTATGCAACTGTAACCCTCACCATCATGTATGTAACTGTACCCTAACCCAAAATGTATGTAACTGTAACCCTCACCGTAATGTATGTAACTGTAATACTAACCCTAATGTGTGTAACTGTAACTCTAACCCAAATGTTTGTAACTGTATCCCTAACCTATATGTATATAACTGTAACCCTAACCCTAATGTATGTAATTGTAACCCTAACCCAAATATATGTTTTGATTGATTGATTAGTTAGAGTTTAACGTCCAATGAGCAATATTTCAGCTATATCAGGACGAGAACAAGTTAATCAATTCAAAAAATTGAAAGTATCAGAAGAAAGAAATAAAGGTGGAAGGGACAACCTGGGCAACGACATTTGACTGCCACTGGAAAATTGGAGAAATGGGTAGGGGCAGGAAATTTAGCCTTCCATACGACACCCAGTGCGTCTGCTCTCTTTAGAGAAATATAGAAGGGGTCTTTATACTGCATGGAGCGTGGCGTTTCTCCACACAGTTTGGCTACAATGGTTCGCGGTCAGGCTTTCCGTATTATGACCTGACTACCCCGCATAGACAGGGCATTCCCCTATCCACCACCTGGGGACGCGCCCGGCAGCTCTGTAGCCGAAGCCCCTAAAAACCAATTCAGGTGCCGGGCCAAATATATGTAACTGTAACCCTAACCCTAATGTATGTAACTGTAACCCTCACCATAATGTATGTAACTGTAACCCTAACCCAAATGTAAGTAACTGTATCCCTAACCCTAATGTATATAACTGTAACCCTAACCTCTAATGTATGTATCTGTAACCGTAACCCTAATGTATGTTACTGTAACCCTAACCTTAATTTATGTAACTGTAACTCTCACCGTAATGTATGTATTTGTAACCCTAACCCTAATGTATGTAACTGTAACCCTAACCCAAATGTATGTATCTGTAACCCTAAAGTATGTAACTGTAACCCTAACCCTAATGTATGTAACTGTAACCCTAATCCTAATGTATGTAACTGTAACTTTACCCCTAATGTGTGTAACTGTAACTCTTACTCTAATGTATGTAACTGTAATCCTAACCCTAATGCATGTAACTGTAACCCTAACCGTACTGTATGTAGCTGTAGCCTATCCCAAATGTATGTAACTGTAACCCTCACCGTAATGTATGTAACTGTAATCCTAACCCTAATGTATGTAACTGTAATCCAACCCAATTGTATGTAACTGTAACCCTAACCCTAATATATGTAACTAACCCTCACCATAATGTATGTAACTGTATCCCTAACCCAAATGTATGTAACTGTAACCCTAACCCTAATGTATGTAACTGTAACCCTCACCATAATGTATGTAACTGTACCCTAACCCAAAATGTATGTAACTGTAACCTTCACCGTAATGTATGTAACTGTAATCTTAACCCTAATGTGTGTAACTGTAACCCTAACCCTAATGTATGTAACTGTATCCCTAACCCATATGTATATAACTGTAACCCTAACCCTAATGTATGTAACTGTAACCCTAACCCAAATGTATGTAACTGTAACCCTACCCCTAATGTGTGTAACTCTAACCCTTACCCTAATGTATGTAACTGTAATCCTAACCCTAATGTATGTAACTGTAACCCTAACCGTACTGTATGTAGCTGTAGCCTATCCCAAATGTATGCAACTGTAATCCTCACCGTAATAAATGTAACTGTAACCCTAACCCTAATGTATGTAACTGTCATCCTAACCCTAATGAATGTAACCGTAACACTAATCCTAATGTATATAATTGTAACCCTCACCGTAATGTATCTATCTCTAATCCTAACCTTAATGTATGTAACTGCAACCTTCACCGTAATGCATGTAACTGTAACCCTAACCCTAATGTATGACACTGTAACTGACCCTCACCGTAATGTATGTAACTCTAACCCTAACCCTAATGTATGTAACTGTAACCCTCACCGTAATGGATGTAACTGTAACCCTAACCGTAATGTATGTAACGGTAACCCTAACCCTTCATGCATTTATTTGTAACCCTCACCGTAATGTATGTAACTGTGACCCTAACCCTAATGTATGTAACTGTAACCCTAACCGTACTGTATGTAGTTGTAGCCTAACCCAAATGTATGTAACTGTAACCGTCACCGTTATGTATGTAACTGTAACCCTAACCCTAATGTATGTAACTGTAACCCTCACTGTAATGTTTGTAACTGTAACCCTAACTCAAATGTATGTAGCTGTAACCCTAACCCTCATGTATGTAACTGTACCCTAACCCTAATGTATGTAACTGTAACCCTCACCGTAATGTATGTAACTGTAACCCTAACCCTAATGTATGTAAGTGTAATCCTAACCCTAATATGTGTAACTGTAACCCTAACCCAAATGTATGTAACTGTATCCCTAACCGATATGTATATATAACTGTAACCCTAACCTCTAATGTATGTATCTGTAACCGTAACCCTAATGTATGTTACTGTAACCCTAACCTTAATGTATGTAACTGTAACTCTCAACGTAATGTATGTATTTGTAACCCTAACCCTAATGTATGTAAATGTTACCCTAACCCAAATGTATGTAGCTGTAACCCTAATGTATGTAACTGTAACCCTAACCCTAATGTATGTAACTGTAACAAAAATCCTAATGTATGTAACTGTAACCCTACCCCTAATGTGTGTAACTGTAACTCTTACCCTAATGTCTGTAACTGTAATCCTAACCCTAATGTATGTAACTGTAACCCTAACCGTACTGTATGTGGCTGTAGCCTATCCCAAATGTATGTAACTGTAACCCTCACCGTAATGTATGTAACTGTAACCCTAATCCTAATGTATATAACTGTAACCCTCACCGTAATGTATCTATCACTAATCGTAACCCTAATGTATGTAACTGCAACCCTCACCGTAATGCATGTAACTGTAACCCTAACCCTAATGTATGACATTGTAACTGACCCTCACCGTAATGTATGTAACTGTAACCCTAACCCTAATGTATGTAACTGTAACCCTCACCGTAATGGATGTAACTGTAACCCTAACCATAATGTATGAAACGGTAACCCTAACCCTTCATGTATTTAATTGTAACCCTCACCGTAATGTATGTAACTGTAACCCTAACCCTAATGTATGTAACTGTTACCCTCATCGTAATGTATAAAACTGTAACCCTAACCCAAATGCATGTAATTTTAACCCTAACCCTTATGTATGTAACTGACCCTCACCGTAATGTATGTAACTGTAACCCTAACCTTTATGTATGTAACTGTTACCTTCACCGTAATGTAGGTAACTGTAACCCTAACCCTAATATGTATAACTGTAACCCTCACCGTAATGTATGTAACTGTAACCCTAACCCTGATGTATGTAACTGTAACTCTCACCGTGATGTATGTAACTGTAACCGTAGCCCTAATGTATTAACTGTAACCCTCAACGTAATGTATGTAGCTTTTAACCCTAACCCTAATTTATGTAACTGTAACCCTAACCTTAATGTATATAACTGTAACCCTAACTCAAATGTATGTAACTGTAACCCCAACCCTAATGTATGTAACTGTAACCCTAACCCTAATATATGTAACCTTAACCTTAATGTGTGTAACTGTAACCCTCACCGTAATGTACGTAGCTGTAACCCTAACCCTAATGTATGTAAGTATAACCATAACCCTAATGCATATAAATGTAACCCTAACCCTAATGTATGTAACTGTTACCCTAACCCTAATGTATGTAACTGTAACCCTAACCTTAATGGGTGTAACTGTAACCCTAACCCTAAAGTATGTAACTGTAACCCTCACCCTAATGTATATAACTGTAACCCTAACCCTAAGGTATATAACTGTAACCCTCACCGTAATGTATATAACTGTAACCCTAACCCTAATGTATAAAACTGTAACCCTAACCCTTATATATGTAGTTGTAACCCTAACCTAATGTATATAACTGTAACCCTAACCCTAATGTATAAAACTGTAACCCTCACCGTAATGTATGTAACTGTAACCCTAACCCTAATGTATGTAACTCTCACCCTTATGTATGTAAGTGTAACCCTATCCTTAATGTATTTAACTGTAACCCTCACTGTAATGTATGTAACTGTAACCCTAACCCTAATGTATGTAACTGTCACCCTTATGTATGTAAGTGTAACCCTATCCTTAATGTATTTAACTGTAACCCTAACCCTTATGTGTGTAACTGTAACCCTCACCATAATGTATGTAGCTGTAGCCTAACCCTAATGTATGTAACTGTAACCCTAACCCTATTGTTTGTAACTGTAACCCTAACCCTAATGTATATAACTGTAACCCTAACCCTAATGTATGTAACCGTAACCCTAACCCAAATGAATAAATCTGTAACCCTAACCCTTATGTGTGTAACTGTAACCGTCACCATAATGTTTGTAGCTGTAGCCTAACTCTAATGTATGTAACTGTAACCCTAACCTTTGTAGCAGTAGCCTAACCCTTATGTATGTAACTGTAACCCTAACCCTAATGTATGTAACTGTAACCCTAACCCTAGTGTATATAACTGTAACCCTAACCTAATGTATGTAACTGTAACCATAACCTTAATGTATATAACTGTAACCCTCAACGTAATGTATGTAACTGTAACCCTAACCCTAATGTATTCAAATGTGACACCGCTTTTGAGAAGATGAAGAGATTGGTAACGTCTGACCAAGTGTTAGCACACTATGATCCGAAGCTTCCTGTGAGAATAGCATGTGATAAATGTAATGACGGACGGTCCCGTCAATGTACTCGCTACGATTCATAGTTACATTGTATGCGTACAGTTTATAACGAAGGTGTCCAATAACGGATACAATGATTCCAGGTGTCTTTTTGCACTATCGTCTCTATACAAACCCATAAGTGTCGCCAATTCCGTCATTAGAAGTGGGTTCAATCCGTTCACGTAACAGAAAGCTGCTGAGAGCAATCTGTCAAAGTGTCTAATATCCTTTGTCAAGCATAAACGGCTTACTTTCAGTAATCAAAGCTTAGCTGCGCCTATATCATCTTGGATTTCCATCTAACCTTCATAAGAAAGTCTTCGGCACCCGAAAGCTGGTACACAAAAGCCTGTTTAGTGTACGGGTTTTGTATCTGCTTCTTTCCCTTTCCCTTTGGGAGCAATTTGCTCCTTGTTCTTTGAGAACTTTTTTCAATGGTTTATCACCTCCTGAAAAAACAACTTCCACCTCTTTACGTTAAACAGGGAAAACATCGTATGAAATATTTCAGAATTCACAAATATGAACTGCCATCAACACTTCTTTTTAGATGACATTTTTAAAATTTTTGGTGGGACATGTTGATCTGTACCGACCCCTTCCAAAGGACTTTAGCGTTCATTGGTTTATCAATATCATTTGATTCGAGATGGATGCCCAGAGCGTTCACGACGAGATAATCGAGAGATTTCAAATGGATCAAGAAACTGAGTCACAAACATTTGACGGAAGAAAATCCACGTTTAGCAAGGAGGACTTGTTAACGGTGGTGCGACAAAAAGAAATGCAAATCGATGATGTGTTGGTTCTTTTGGACTTTGATGACACAAGAGAAAACATTTGTAAAATTGTCAGTTTTACTTTGGAGCAAAAGAACAATCATCCAATGAAGTTCTAGACAGGTTACTTAAGAGCCACCAAAGAAGGAAATGTAGTCTGAACAATGAGAAAACATGCATGGTAGGTTATTAAATAATTTGAAGTAGCATGACATTGTGCAAAGTATGATTTCATTAGACAATTACGAATTTATGTCAAACAGGTTAAATATGGGCAGTTAAGAATTAATAAGGGGAGCAAGGAATTGTTTTAACTGCAGTTTGCACAAAAAGCATTGAAAAAAGGCATCCTAGATATAACAAGGAATGCAATAAACCGGGTCATCTTGTTCGCGATTGTACAAACTGAAATATTTTCATTATATTTTTCCTTGTTTATGCTCATATGTAAGGATCGGGATTTATATAACATGTTAAATTTCAGGCCTGGGAAGCCATTATTGATTTTGGAGTGGACAATTTTCAACACCGGTTTTGAAGTAGCGACATCAGTATCCACCTGGAAACAAAATTTCATCGAAATTGGGCAACGTTCAACTTCCCGTCTTTTTTGGTGGCCATTTGGAAAATGGCGGTCGACGAACAATTTTTAATATTGGTTTTGAAGTCACATCAATGTCCTTTTTGGAAACCAAATTTCATAAAAATCAGACAATGTTGATTTTTTCGCCTTTTTTGGCGGCCATTTTGAAATTTGCGGCCAACGAACAATTTTCAACAATGGTTTAGAAGTAACGACATAAATCTATTTGGAAATCAAATTTCATTGAAATCCGACAATGCTGAACTTTCCTGCCTTTTTGTGCAGCCATTTTGAAAACGGCGGTCAATGAACAATTTTCAACATTGGTTTTTAAGTCGAAACGTCATGGCAAATATTTTATTAATTTACATTTCACCTTTATCGTCTATAGTTGTGGAAATAAAAGACGAGAAGTATGAATATTTTGAAAATTCGTTGAAAAAAGGGCAACAACTCCTACAAGGATATTTGGATTTTCTTCAAAATTTCAGGGTGGGCAGAGCTTGATATGCTAAACATGTTTGCAATTTAAACTTGACTTATATCTAATAAAATAAAAAAAATTGAAAATTTAACGGAAAAAGGCTGTAACTCCGAAACAGGTTTTCAGATTTTGTAGGGTAGGTAGATCTCATTGTTCTGATCAGATTTTTGATATCTGTAACGGTCTTCGAGTTACTGGGCAAAAACTGCAATTAATCCCTGTTTTATTTTTAGCAGTGGCGGCCTTGGTGTTTGACCGGCCGACTACTCGAACAGAATTTTGAGAAGCCATACCCTGATGATGATTCAAGTCAATTATGGTTACATTTGACCCAGTGGTTTCAGAGGAGAAACAAGATGGAATCAACGGACCGATTGTATGGCAAAAAGACATATTAAGTAGAATCTGAAGGTCAAAGCACTGGGGCTGTAATTGATATTGGGAATGCATTGAAGAATCAATAATCAAAGTTTGCGATATTTACAGGTGAAATGGGGAGCCTCAAAGACTGCTTGCAGTGATGCTGTCATCTTGGCCTATGGAGCTATGTAGTCATGTCAGGAGAGAGTAAGCAACAACCAGCTGGGCCCAACTAAGCCACACAGAAGTCAGTCACCGCCCTCTCCAAGGGCCCAACATCATCACCATCTCCAACACCTGGACCAAAACCAAGGATAGCTGGGCCTTCACGTCTCCTACCATGGCCATCCAAGTCAAAACTGACAAATCAGGCAAATTTGAAGTCAGAGTTTTATTGATGGTTTCATCTGCCGAATCGCCTGCAAGATCAACTCAATCTGCAGTAGAAGTCCCACATTATGTACCAGTAATGCAACAACCAGCTACCGCCTGTCCATCATCTACTGCTGTTGCAACTCCAGCTACTGCCAGTCCAGTATCTACTGCTGTAGCAAGTCAAGCTACTGCCAGTCCAGCATCTACTGCTGTAGCACCTCCAGTCCAGAATCTACTACTGTAGCAACTCAAGGTACTGTCAGTCCAGTATCTACTTCTGTAATAACTCCAGCTGTCCATCATCTACTGCTGTTGCAACTCAAACTACTGCCATTCAAGTATCGACTACTCTATCAACTCAAGCTACTGCCAGTCCAGCATCTACTTCTGTAGCAACTCCCGCTACTGTGAGTCCAGCATCTACTGCTGTAACAACTCCCGCTACTGTGAGTCCAGCATCTACTACTGTAGCAACTCCCGCTACTGCCAGTCCAGCATCTACTGCTGTAGCAACTCCCGCTACTGTCAGTCCAAAATCTGCTGTAACAACTCCAGCTTCTGCCAGTCCAGCATCTGCTGTAACAACTCCAGCTTCTGCCAGTCCAGCATCTGCTGTATCTACTGCTGTACCAACTCCAGCTACAGCTAGGACGTCACCGGTGTTCCAGAAATCTAGACCCACTTCTACCCATGCATGTAGCTACAATTCCGCTTTAGCTGCACTTGGGCTGCCATGGTAAAAATACAGAGGACCAGGATATTATTCGAAGGCATCATTAACAGAATAGTTAGCCTAGAGCAAGAGATGAAAATGACACATTGAAACGTAGATGGAATACTTGCAAAACCAGCTGAAAATCCACTACCCGTCGTCGACAGTAACGAACAGATGGAGAATACCCCAGATATAAAAAAGATATCTGCTAATGAACTGATAGCAATTGACATCGCAACCAAAAGACCCGGCAACATGGCAGCCCATATCGTAAAACACTTATTTCGATTGCTTTTCGGTTTTTCACAATCTGCGCTTCTTTTAAAACTGGTTGGGTGGTGGAAAGCATGGGAAGAGAGAATTAGATCCAACCCACAAAGCTGTACTAAAACATTATACATTTGTAATAGTAACTTGTGATTGATTGATTGATGTTTTACGCCAACTTCAGCAATATTTCAGCTATATTGTGGCGAGAACTGTTAAGTAAACTGAACAATTATGATAAATATATAAAATAGCAATACAAAACCATTAAAGCTTTATACAAGTAAAACAAGAGTATAAGATATAAAAATATAAAAAAACGTTATAGGAGAAATTACAGTTTAACTGATACAATTTTACAACAATAAATTAAATCCATTTAAATCTTACTAAATAAATTGATGGCTTTTAAAAATTGAACGATTTTGTCACCAGCGACGTTTGTCAATAGGTCTTTAAGACAATCGCAGAATAAAAATCACGCCTGATATCGGCAACATCTACACAGTCAATTAAAACATAATGAATTGTATAAAGACAATTGCATGGAATAAAGTAACTTGTGAAGAGGACTGCATCCGGATTTACAGACTGCCTTAGGACCGCGATACGGACCGTGCACCTTGGTACAGCGCCAGTCAAAAGACTTCCTAGGACCGCGTTTGCTCTCCGGCTGGGGCTGTAATCAGGTACACGGTCCGTATCGCGCTACTTAGGCAGGCTGTTAATCTGATGCAGCCCGATACACAAGTTTCTATCACAGTAGAACTTCGATGGTTCGAACTTCAATAACTCGAACACAATGGATGCCTCGAACCCTTTTTGTGGTCCCTTTGTTCAAGTTTAAAATAGTTCGACCTCGGTATTCCGAACACCCCTTTGGCTCGAACTGT
>MJUU01013128.1:29446-48078 GCA_002080025.1 Modiolus philippinarum | reverse complement strand
AAGACGACAAAAGGCGTAACAAGTGTCAGTTTTTTAAACTACATTAGTGAAAAATATAAATGTTGAGAACTGTTCAATTAAAGCAAATAGGCGTATGATCTAGTCATTGTCAGTGAACGTAAATTTGATATCCTAGTGCCATTCAAATACCATCTTCTCCATTTGATCTACTAGCTTTGTATAAGCTGTTATTTTTCAAAGTCTTGTACGCGCATGTCTAGTTTTTACAACATGCAACCACCATAAAAAGATTCAGAAGGTGACATTGCAGTGCATAAAATATTTAGCCTCGGGATACGCATTCATAATCGATTTTGGAACTCCAGATTTTTCAACGGACATTGTGGCACAACCGTCATAACCGTGTCCTCTCAGTTTGGTCGGATCGAAACTCCATTTCCATGCAAGATTATGTAAAATGTTTCTGCGTTTGATACGTCCGCCTCTTTCAATCCAAGGGAATTGAGTGGTCGTTTATTGTGTTACAATCTTTTTTCATACTTATGTACTTATGTATCTAACGCAAATCGATAGCTGTGTATTTTCTTTTGTCCATGTTGTATCATCGACTTGTTCACTAAAAATACAGACTCCGCACAGCGATCTCTTATTAAATCGGGAATTTATAATTTTTGAAAAAAGAATAAATTTTTTCTGAACTTTCGGGGATTTGTGTTGTGCTGTATAAAAAGATGCAGTCCTGGACATCATCAAAGATAGCATTCCAGTCAATAAACTACTGAAAATTAACATATTATTTCTTCTTCTTAAATCCAGTTTCTCCGAAATGGGATATTTCTTTGCCAAAATATTATAACCACGTCGATTATTGATACAAAATGTATTAAGCATGCCCATCTCCTGGTGTGCTTGGCTTATACCTTTTGTTACGGGTTTTATCTCTCCTTTTGAAGCCATGAAAAACATCTCACTTTTTTCTACGATAATTTATGCCTTTTGGATTTTAAGTGTTTCCCTTATGCGCCTCTTCTGTACCCGACTGCATTTTTCAAAACCATGCATCACAATTGAACAAATTCCGGAGTTTTTTTTCTAATACTGTTAAATGTAAAAACAAAAGTTCCGAACAATATTTTTTTCAGCAATTGCAATCCAAGGGTAAAAAAAAACAAAGTAGATTGCAAAATCACATAAAAACCGTAAACCCTAAATCCTTACTAGGTGCAAGCATATATGAATTACAAAAACAAGATAACAGCAAACACCTACAATGGCCAGGAACTACAATCACATGTCACAATTTACAAGCAAACTGCCTCAGAAAAACAATAATGAAAACAAGAGACAAACAAATATAGCGATAGGAACTCGGGATAGCCGGACTTGGTACCGGCACTTGCAAAAGCCAGTGGTAGGGTTTAACCGGTTTATTGGTACCCAAACCTCCCATTTCTCTATCCCGTTTCCCTATAGTAGCAGTAACATGCGAATAAAACCCAAAACAGGTAGACTACTAACTCAATGACCGCTATCTTGGAACAGAAAAAGCATATGACAAAACGTAATTTTGAAAGAAGAGTCAAAGAGTGCTCGCCGTGAATTGCCGTGATTTTGGGTTTATGATTTTAGAATCCCCCCTTTCCTCATTCTTGCTTCGGTATTCGTTTGCCCATGTATCAGAAATGTTGGGGTAAACATTTTAATGTAGCGGCAAGACTCATTCATGGAGCTCGTGTACCGAGCCAAATTGGCTAGCGCCGAAAGTAAAAAAAAAAGGATCATTTGTTGATACCATGTCATGACTTTCACAGAAATTGCACCATTGAAGGAAAATGTATGTTCGTAATGAAAGAAAGACAAATAGACGGATCAAAAGAAAGAAAAACATCCTATGACGGAAACATATAAAATGTTCTACCTAATCCATAGGTAAGAGTTTGTCAAAAAATTGCACTCTTCCTGCACGACTTAAAACCGTGATTTATATTATTACGATTTCCTATTAGATAGGGCCTATAATGTTTTAGATTTTGTGTTGATACCAAATGGAATATAGTAAAGCATGAACTTGAATGTTGCAAGAAGCAGAATATTTGCGTCCCCCAATTTCAGCATTCGTCTGTCAATGGGCAAAGTTTGTTACTACGTGTAGAGGAAATGACAGTAAGCCTTTAACCAAACTTCAACTACAAAAGGATAAAATGGGTTGAGCTGCTAAAACTTGACAAAAATAGAGTCATTTTAATGACAAAATAGATGAAACTATAACAACTAGCCAAGACCAAAACAAACAAGACAACACTTTAAAAACTTTATCAGAAGATATCAAGATTAGGTGTGTTAAAATCGGCAAATCGGAAGTATGAAACTCCGAAGAGAAAACTCTTATTTATTATTCTCTACTGCAGATAAAATAGATAAAAAAAAATTACAAGTGCAGTATTGTATACTTGCTTGACTTCGGTAATTGGCAAAGTTAGATCTTTACAGTATGAATCGAATGTAAGTTTACTATCAACAAAATATGAATTGGAAATATTTTCTCCAGATTAGTTGTTGATAGATCTCAGTGTAGTAAAATATAGAGGAAATCGTCTCAGTCTGTGAAAAATATGAATTTAACGAAGCTAGAGATGATATCGCAAAATGGACACAAACACTATGCCAAGTCTTTATGCGTTTAAACGTTATGTTTTAGGCGTATGTAAAATATATTGGTATGTGCAACTATGGTTTATTGACGAATTTCATTTCATGTGTCCGGGTGGGCAGCATTTTGTTCTCGAATTGCTTAGTGAAATGTTGTACTACTAGCATAGAAGGTGCTTGCTGGGATTGATAAATGAAAAAGATGGATAGATGTAGCGCATAAGCACGTAAAGAAAAACTGAATTAAGAATAGCTATGGTATAAGAATTGATAGATAACCAAAGCTCATCTTTTAGCAGTTTTGTCATTATTCGTATTAGACTTTTCTAAAAAATATACGGGAATCGTTGTCATTTTTTATAACCCGAATATTTATTAGATAAAAAATTATGAGTGTATTTCAGGTAGGAGGGTGCATAACCGTTGTGGTAAGTAATAATGTTTGACTTTTATAATAAAAAATCAGGTAAAAAAATGCTTGCATATGATTTGACCAATCTAAAAAAAATAAAAACAAAGGTGTATGGTTTTTACGAAATACTTGATATTCAAGGGGAAATCGTATATTTATATTATCCTTTTAGCAATATATTCGTTATAGAGAGAGTAACTGACGATGAGTTATCGGACTTACTAGAAATATATAGGAATCAAAAGTGTAGAACCAGAGATACACGTCAGTGTTATGTATAACCCGTGTTATGCTTAAACCGCAAGCAACGTAAAAAATGTGAGTGAACTAAGAATCTAGCCCGTTTTACCCGTCTCAACTGTAGTGAATAACAAATCTTACATGTTTGTTTATTCTCGTTAGTCCCCTACGGCTTTTTCCCATATCAACTACTCTCCACACATTCAATTTTGTTATGGAATTTACATATAAAAAGATATATATATATATATATATATTTACATTGTAAATATTTTTCTGATATGTATCAGTTTTTCTAAGTGTATTACTTCATATTTCGATGTTAATAATTAAATTTGTAATACGCAAAAAATCCACCTATGGACGTTGTGCGCAGTGCGCAAAAAGACAAAAATGGAGTTGGGACATACCTGGGTGCAGACATAACCTCTCGCCAAGTTAACTTTAACCAGTCATAAAAGCTCTTCTAAGTTAACTTAGGACCGTTTTCAAGTTAACTTAGACCAGTCATAGAGCAGTCATAAAAGCTACTCCAAGTTAACTTTAGAACTGTTCTAGAGCCCTGACTGCTCTGACCTGTTCTGGTCATAGAATCCTGACTGCTTTGACCTGTTCTGGTCGTAGAGCCCTGACTGCTCTGACCTGTTCTGGTCATAGAGCTCTGACCGCTTTAACCAGTCATAGAATCCTGACTGCTCTGACCTGTCATAGAGCCCTGTCTGCTTTAATGTTACAGCAATGGAAACGTTCAACATTCCCAAATTAGCGCTCAACGTGTGCATCGTGTGTACTCGTCGTGTAAGGCGTGTGTGTGTATCGTTCTCCGTTCATTTGCGTGTAGCGTGTATGTTACGTGCGTTTACTCATTCAAAAGACCACATTTTATAAATATATTTGCCCGTTTTCTTTGCCTAGAAAAATTATTAATTTTCATTGAAATTTCGAACAAATAAATTATTTGTTTCCACGACAAGTAGGATTAAAATATTTTTTTTTCTCTGGGACCTGCGACTGATATACAAATGTAAGTAACAGCTAGGACCAAGGTTAAATTATTTATTTACAAAATCGCCCAATTCCCACCCCTGAAAATCAACTGGTCGTCCCCTTATTTCTTTTTTTTTAAGATAATATAGATATTTACAACTTTTTCCAACTTTATGTATGTTTGGGCTGTTTGCAGGATATTTTATTTACTACAGGACTGATTTTTATTCAGTTTTGTTTATTTATTTTTTACAAAATGACGGAAATTCACAATTTTCGAGTACATAAAAGTGACTGTTTTCTGATAGTTCTGATATGGTTACGGCAAAATTGAAAAAAAATTGCACTCAACGTGTGAAAAATTTGTGCGTTCGTTGTGTGAATCGTGTGCGCGGGGAATGTGGGACGTATCCATCTCTGTATTAAATTTTGAGTATTCACAGTTCTTGTATTGTTATAGAGTTATACGACTTATCAGAGCAGTCAGGGCTCTATGACAGGTTAGAGCAGTCAGGATTCTATGACTGGTCAGAGCAGTCAGGGCTCTATGACAAGTCAGAGCAGTCAGGATTCTATGACAGGTTAGAGCGGTCAGGGCTCTATGACTGGTCAGAGCAGTCAGAATTCTATGACTGCTCCAAGTTAACTTCAAGTTAACTTAGGACTGTTCTCATGACTGCCCCCCAAGTTAACTTGGACGAGAGGTTATGTCTGCACCCTACTGTATGGTATTTAGTTGTTGGGAAATATATTACTTTCATTTCTTTTAATTAAGTGACTATATAGGGTATTCTTCACCTCTTTTGTCACATGCGCAAACCAATAGAAGAATTTACAAAGAAGTACCGAGAAAGGCTTACTTCAAGTATTGATTTGAGTATACAAATACATCATGAGCCACCACACCATTTTCAATCAAACACGCAATTTTCTATCCAAGGCTATTCCATAGCCTAGCGTATCGTTTTTATTTCATAAAAACTATTCTCCGATTTATATCATCTACTTATGTTTATAAAGTCCGCTGGTGTTTTCTAGTTCCAAGAATGATAAACTTATTCATACGAATTAAACAGACATCGAACTAGAAACAAAATATGACCTCACATACAAAAATGTAATAATAATTAAAGATTTTTGAGATTTCAAATATACGACTCCAATGACCAAGTTCAAGATTTCTGCTTAATTCACAAAATAAATCAATGTATGTATATCCTGTACAATTTCAAGCAATGTGCTAAATATACAAAAAATAACTAAACATTATGAGATCATGTTAAACTATTAGCGTCATCGACCAGTCACGTGACTAAAGTGGCTACCTGTGGATTGTCGTATTTTGTACATAGAAATATCACGATAGATTGTAAAAAATAGAAAATACCAAGATTTAGAATTGCGTTCTTTAAAATGTAGAACTATGTGCTTATTCTACATAAATTTCTGTTTCTTTCGGTATAATTTTTATGAGAATCGGAAGAGGTTTAGTCTCGTCAAAATTGATTCTAAAATTTCAAATATTTTCACAAGTATTCCCTATTTAAGGCATTGTAAATATCATATTTTCTGTGAAGTAACCTCTTTTTAGAACTGAATTGCGAGAGAACTAATACACTTTTCTAATTTGTACAACTATGTGGTAAAAATAGATAAAATAGGCTATCCGTCGGTGTAATTCTTTTCAATTAAGATAAAGAGCTTATCTCGTCAAAATCGATTTGAAAATCGTCATTTTCACTGATTCTACACCAGACAACAGGCAATATGGCGACTGCTAGATTGTGATGAACCAACAACATTAATTGTGATTTATATTATTTTTTGTCAATATTTTAAAATACAACTACTTTTTTTAAAAATGAAAAATTTATTATTGTTTAAATTACAAAAAAATAAAAAAAAAGATCAATTTTGAATAGAGCAGACTGAGCCTTTGACAGCCATCCCTGATGTTGAATGTGGCAATAAACAATTTTCACCTGTGATACCTGTGGCTAATTTACGTAAGAAATGACCTGCTGGTGATGTATGCATCACGTGTGTAACAAATTTGTTTGTTGTGTAGTCAACGACTATGATAAATTGTATTTTGAATCAAGAACGTATACAAGTCCTTGTTTGAAGCATTCGCTTATTTTTGTTACATGTAGTCCCAATTATCATTGTACAATAATGCTTTATTAAGATTATTCTTTTATTTGTTACATTTTATTAACCTAAGGTAACATTTAAAAATGTTTTCAATATATATATATATATATATATATATATATATAAATGATAAAATATACCATGACAATCACTATCGCTTACTCGTTAAATAATTCACAGGTACCAGTACAATTCACATTAACCGGTTCGCATTTGACTGACAGAGTTACATTTCCTTAAAAAGTCCGTAATAGTTTAGTATGAAAATATAGGTATGACTTCATACTGGCAACCGCATATCGAAGAAACAAGCTAAAAACGCATAAAAAACAAAAAAATCCCAAAATGGTTTCACAAATAAAGAACTACACACACATACACACAAGGACATAAATATGACTATCAGTGTGATTATGCATAAAAAAATGATAAGGAAAAAAAACAGGAACAATATGTCATCAGATTTTTTGTAAAAGGCACGTGATGTGCCCAAAGCGTACCAATTAAAAAATAAAGTGGAAAGTTTTATTCTATTTAAGTTAGTCCAATAAAATTCTAAATCTATTGAAAATCATTTCATGTTTTTATATCCACACAACGCGTTAAATGAGTATCCAATGTGACATTGATGACAACAATCGAAGTAGCCAGCCATGTGATTGTCATCATATTCTTATAATAGCAAAATACCGAAGTTACTGTTAATTCATTTTCTGCATATGCGCATTTCGACAACTTATGTCTCATCAGTGCAGATAAAACCAAAACATTTGGAAGTCTATTGACCGAAAAACATGTTATAAAATATTATAAGGTGAGTGCTTTAAGGTATCTCACTGTTATTATTTAGACATATTTTTATACTTTTTTTAGATCTCACACATATAGAAGTTTTCAAAATAGATACATATAATTTGAAGAATATTCCAAAGTATTTGATACTTTTGTTCTTTGTCTTTTTAAAACGTTTTCATTCAATAAAAAATTGAACTAAAACACAAAGGCTTTAAATCTGATGTTAATATGATAAAAAAAATTTCCTATGATATCACTAGGGAGTAATAGGTTACCGATCACATTAATTGGTAAACTGTCCGTTGATATGCAACTTTGTTAAATTTGGTTTGGAAAAATGACGATACTTTGTATGAGTTAAATTGCCTTCTGAAAGATTTGAGTTTCAATCCCAAATGATAGATATCTGGGACCTTGACCATTGATTATGACAAGACTTGACCTAAAGATTATGTCAAAGTCAAATGTCACCAATGACCTTGACCTGTCACCTTGTTGGTGGATAGATCCTAAAACGGTAAAAGATATCAGATCAGATGTATCTGAGAAGTGTGAAATTCATCAAGGTTTTCATTTTGTATATCGGATTCGACATAATTGGACTATTAGTTTTGGACCTTTGTCACAAAACCGTTTTATGAGGTGTGATTTTTTTACCTCCAAAACCATTGAAGATACAAGGAAATTTTAATAGGAAAAATCTTCATTACAATATTGTCGACAAATTTGAGTCAAGGTCATTAAAAACAATGTTATTTGTCATAAAAATCCTTAGCAATCATACCTGTTATGCTGCTAAGAATGAATAAGTGATATTTGAAGCAGGAAGGGAATTTCATTTTCTTACCAACAAGCTTATGCAAAAATTGAAGACTGCAAAATCATATTTTTTTACCAGAATACACAATAAAATCAACTTCCAACATGTTTTCATGACTGAAAGCGTTGAAAGACCTTGCAGTTGTTCCCTGAATAACTTACTTTTAAATTTGTTTTTCTTTTTCTTCATAAAGTCACCTTGATCTTAACCCTCTGCTCTCATACTAGTTCGGGGAACTAATATTTTTCTTATTTGTCACTGATTTACGTAAATTTAATTCACTTCAAAATTTTAGGAAAAAATATCAATGGGTCATCGAACTCTCATTATTCTCTGAGAAGCTTCCGAAAACGGAAATATTTTGACCTTTTAAATATGGTCTATACAGGGAGAAAATGAAATTTTATATTTTGTGCATGATTTAAACGATGGATTTTGTGAAAATGTAGTATGAAGAATGTGTTTGGAAATATGAAATGAAAAATAGAGTTTGGTAAATTCACAAAAGTGTTTTTTCCGTTATTATTTCTTTAGAATTATCTCCATTAATAAAATAGGACTTTTCCAAAACAGTGGCATTTTTGTAAGCTTCCAACATAAATGTTGCTTTTTTCATTTTAGCTATTTTCAATTAACTATTCAGATTCATTTTAACAACGGTTCAATAGTAAATTCAAAATTTCATAGGATGCACGAGATGGATGCGCAGTTTTAGACATCCTATCCACCGTTACATGGGTCTGTCCAGTAAATTTTCCATGGCATGAAAACAGTTCTTGATCGTTAGTGCTCGTTGTAACTATTGGCCATCTACTGTCGCTCAAGAAAGTGAGAATCGAATTGTCAGTCTAAAAAAGAATAATTCAGAGACAATGGCAAAATCAGAAACTCAAAGATACAAAAACAACACAGAAAAGAAAAAAAAAGAAACACACAAACAGATGAATAACACGGACCCATATCAAAAACCAAGCTCGTTCCGGTTGTGTGGCCATTTGTCGCATTTTCATCTGCAAAATATTCTGACGTCCTTTTTTCTTGGTTGTTTTCAAAACAGTTCGTGATGAAGCTTTGCACTTGTCTGACTTCTTAATCTGCAAAACATACACTAAAATTAATTTGTTGATACCCTTTTTCGTTCTGAGACAAGATTGTCGTCTTCTTGTGACCAGGTATCTTGTATCGTTTAAAATCTCCTTACTTAACTAAGTTGTTATCCTTGTATATTTGGACAATTTACTGAACTTCTGTATATCTGTATATAAGTTGAAAATCATATTTCAGGAAATAAAATTTTGAATGATGAAAATAACATTACGAAAAACAACATAAAATTTACAAAAATACAATGTATTTTGGGGAACATATACAGTAACTTCGGTTTTTTGTCATTTATACATTAAAATGCGTTGTATCTATATTTAATTGTAGTCTTCTCTTTGGTTTGTTAATTGAAGGTTTCTGTATAGCTCAGGAGAGTCTTTAAAATAAATAGAATGTGGAACTTTCAGATTTCTTAATATATTGAAAATTTGCTTAAAATAGCAGAGGAGGGTAAACAAATTACTTAACAGAGCCATCAGAAGCCGAAAAACAAGGCAGACGCAAAACCACAGAAAAATTGTCAAGAGCAATGGTCCTGACTAATATTGCTTGTTCATATCAAATGAATTATGCAAATTTGTACATAAAATTGTCCGTATTAATTATAGATGTCACTGACATATTAAAATGATTTATTGATTTCCTTATTCCTCCTTTTTATTGCATGATCATGGCGGGTGCGTATAAATTTAGGCGACATTATCATTTCAGCGACTATCACTTCAGCGACATATTTGACCAATTCCGTATATCATTTCAGCGACGTGTTTCTACGTGTTATATATGAATTCAGCGACACCAAATTTTATATAAGTTATATAAATATATAAAATAAAATATGACCTCATATAAAAAATAAATTAAATATACATTGATGAAAATTTCCCAAAAAGGTCAAGTGGATAGAGTACTGGTTAGAGGTAGTCCTTGAAGGTATTAGTTCAACATAAATGAATACGAGACTGTCTTGGTAGGTCTCTTGTGTAGTTAAAGGGGAAAATGAGTACCTCAATACTAGTCACTGGTACCGAGAACTAGCTAGATTCCTGGCCTATTAAATAGATATAAGCTTACAATTTTCTAATAGAAACAAACTATAAATTGACCTGAAGTTTCTGATATCATTCGCCACATGACAACTGATAACTAAATTTCTTATTTGACGAAAACAAATAACTTTGTGCGGTTATGCGGATGTAAACTTGGATTCTAGTGGCTGATTAACCACCTGCTAAATAACCATGTCCGCCCTACACAACAAGAAAATCAATAATCATGATAATGTAGTGTTTCACCTAGACCAAAGTCATTCAAAAGCGTACCGTATAAGAATTGTAAAGGACAAAATTCACAAACATGCAGTAAGCATGGATAAATAAACATATCGAAATTAAACATAGTTTACTTCCCGTTATGTAACACTAATTTCAGCCTGCTATTTACAAAAAAAAATAAAAAATATGAAATACATCTATACTTTTGAATAACATGTAAATTATACGAAATATCTTATTTGCATTCAATTTCAAAGGTTTTCGCTCCATCTATTACGAAAACGCCATTTACCAGTTCAATCTTTATACAACATGACAAATCAATAAATTATTCGGTTGTGTATTGTTCAGGTAACGCGGTCAGTCGACATAGCGTTTATGTGTTACCGTTCAACGATTTTCGACACTATCCAAACTAGAGTTACTGTCGCCTAGTGGGCCACAGATACCCCCGCCCCCACCTCTTCCTGCATATTCTTTAACATCTGGAAAAAATGAATTATTGGAAAACAAAATACAAAGTGCACATCTATAATATGTAATTAAGGTCCTGCATAAGTTTCACGAAGTTCTGATTAGTGGTAAAGGATGAGTAGTGGATACCAGGTTTTCCCCATATGGTTTGCACTGAGGTAAAATAGATACAATGACAAAGTCCAAAACATGTCAAAAGTCTTGAAAAGGGGAATAAGCATAGTGTATATCTACAGTATGTAATTCATCTCCTGCATAAGTTTTATTAAATTCTGATCAGTGGTTTAGGAGGAGTAGTGGATACCATGTGGTCACCATATGTTTTGCATTGAGCTAAAATGATAAAGTCAAAAACATGTCAAAATTCTGGAAAAAAAGTTATTGGAAAACAAAAAGCATAGTGCACATCTAAAATATGTAATTAAGCTCTTGCATAAGTTTCATGAAATTCTAATCTGTGATTGAAGAGGAGTAGTGGATACCAGGTGGTCACCATATGGTTTACATTGAGCTAAAATGACAAAGTCCAAAACATGTCAAAAATGTGGAAAAATGAATTATTGTAAAACAAAAAGTGTAGTGCATATCTACGGTATGTAATTAAGCTCATACATAAGTTTCATGAAATTCCCATCAGTGGTTGAAGAGGAGTAGTGGATACCGGGTTGTCACCATATGGTTTGCATTGAGCTAAAATGGCAAAGTCCAAAACATGTCAAAAATGTGGGAAAAGGTGAATTATTGGAAAACCAAAAGCGTAGTGCACATCTGTAACTAAGCTCCTACATAAATTTCATGAAATCCCCACCAGTGGTTTAAGAGGAGTAGTGAATACCAGCTGTCAGGTACAGAAAGACGGACGGACGGAAGGACGGACGGACACCATGAACACTTTATACCTCCCGCAAAGCGGGGGTATGATAATCATATTAGTTGGTTCAATGCATGATAACTTATAATGTTCTGCTAAAAATACTATTCAACCTCCCGCTTTTACAGGAATTTGTTCAGTCGAAGTGCAACCCTGTCTGCCTGTCTAGTTCTCATTTATTAGTCTCAGTTCAAATACAAAAACTCAATATTTGTTTAATTATATTGAAATTCTTTTTTATATATTTTTATAAATTAGAAATTTATAACTTTGTCAAGTTGTGTATGCTTTTTTTTCATTTTTATAATTTAAATAAAATATTTCATTTATTTGACATTTTTCAAGTCAATAATCTTTAAAATCTTGTAAGTTTCAGTGATTTTTCACCTATTTTTACCTTTTGAATTTGTATTTCAATTAATGTCTAAAGTCTTATAAAAACAGCTTATATTGTATAAACATCTATTGAAATTATTTTGTTTGCATTCGAGGAATATGTAAAATATAAAATGTTGGCATTCGAGGAAGACACCAATAAAATATCGCTGAATTTATAATTGAAATGAAAAAAGTGGTAAATGTCGCTGAATTTATCACCTCCGATCATGGCATAACAGTACCGAGTAGAAGCAAATTGCATCTTTCTGTATGCACCGAAAATCTCCATTTGATGGGATTATGGCAGAATGTGACTGGGTAATGTAGCAAGTATAGACATATTAGGATTATGGAAAGATAACTCAATTAGAATATATTGCATTGTCTGTTCTTTTCAAAATTTGTGACGTGATCTTTTATTATGTAATTGACACGATCAGTCCACAAGTCAAGAGCCAGACAAGTTTTATCAATATTGGTATTAGTTTCAACAGTTTTTGTATATTTTGCAAATACTATAAAAGTACAGAGATACGTGCATTACGTGTTATTTAATTGCTTAAGTCCATGTAAAAAATGACAACGATAGCTTATCATTAAAAAATCACAATTTTGTGCAAAAAGAACGCTAAAATGGTATTTCGGGAGGAAATAAGTATATTGAATTCTTTGTCCTAATGGGTAATAAATGATACCAATATAGATTTTCTGCAACAATTGTCAATTTTAGTTCTGATGCAAAGTGAGAAAGTGTGTTTTTGCAGACATGCCTGAAAGATGATGCTATAACTAGACCATTTAGATAGATCTGTAAACCATAACAAATTAGTCAATCTCTTTTACTATAAGTTTCATCCAAATCTGACGTTTTTGTTGATGACAAAATACACAAGGGGGACAATTAGAACCGACAAGATCATTACGTTTCGTCAATATTATGGCAATAACGATGACAGAAGTGATTCTGTCAGTGCTTATGTAACATAACACTAATTAGGTTTCATAATCTTTTTTCAAAGATATATATCAAGCTTAAGTATCAACGAGCCATTTTATATCATTGGCGAGAAAACGTAACAAAATATTTGTTTATATGATTTTAGAACAATAGTTCAATGACTCCCTTAAACTGTATTTACTGCTAGAGTGAACTATCAAATGTTGACAATTATTGTAAATGTGATTCTATGGACTTAAGGAAATGCTGTTTATCGGCTGCCAACACGTTTTGAAGGAAGTTAGTTCATAGGATACAAAGTTACTGAAACTTATTTCAGTTCCAATGCATCCTACACTTCTTTCTCATTACTAAACAAAGCATTTTTACTCGAGGAAGGGTTCCCGTTTTAGCATCTGCAAGCATTCGAGCCCAAACATTTTTTTAAATACAGAACAAGACTTAGTATGTCAAAATAAGCAAAACAAAGATAAATGTACATGTAGTAGAATTGAAAACCTATAGACCGCACTGGCCTACTGCCGTGATATATTTAAGAAATAATTCATGGGCGCCGGTGGTTTGTTGGAGATTTACATATGGGTGGCCATTATTTTCGTTAATATTTTACCCAGAGCGTAGCGTAGCGGAGCGAGGAGCAAAATAAACGAAAATAATGGACACTCACATGTAAATCGACTACAAACCACCGGCGAACATGAATTATTTCGATTCTACTATGAAATCTAATGATCTGCGCGGACCTATAGTTTACACGGTAAGGACAGCCATTACATGCGATTTAGTGACGTTTTTGTGCACAAATCATATTATGACGTCGTCTGTTTCAGCGTAAAGACTGATGTGAAGTCGCTCATAATGTTATTGGAGATTTTCATATGGCTGGTCGTCATGGTTTCCATTGTTCCCATATTAGAATGACTTATAGAAAACAAACAAAGTTGAAAGTGGAAATTGGATGTTAGATTCGATTGTTTGCCATTGACAAGTTCCATAAAATCATTCATACAATCCCTATTCATTAAATTTAAGGCCGGGACATCTTTAATAATTATAAACTTAGTCTTTGTATTCCTACAAATGAACAAATAAAGAGAAATGGAGTAAATTTATATAGGACAAAGCGATCTTATCCCACCGAAAATACAATGTACCACTGACTGTTTATCCTATAAGAAATGGAGAAGACATTATTTTACCATTTTGTAGATTGTCTGTAACTTATAAGTCATATATTCCATCAACCATACGTAATTGGAATAACTTGAATTTATCAACAAGAAATGTAGATTCTATTTCGAAATTTAAAAGTGAGTTGAGGAAGAAAAATTTAATTTTTCCACAGTACCCATTTATTATGGTTTCGGTCCCCGAAAACTTAATATAATACTAACCCAACTTCGATGCCATGCTTCTTTCCTAAATTATGACTTATACAGAGTCAATATTATATGTAATCCTGCATGTCTTACCACTTCTTTTTTGAATGTCCAAACTACACACGTACTAGACATAATCTTTTGCAAAAACTCAGACGGCTACCTACTGATTGTTTTGTAAACCTCAAACTTTTGACCTGTGGTAGTCCAACTCTAAATGATGTCCTAAAATGAACAAATTTTCAAGCACGTCAACGAATATATTAAAAAGACTGAAAGATTTTTATTAGTGTAACTCCCCAGGACAGTACATACACATCATCAACCAATCCAACTTCATTCCGTTAATTCATTGATCTTTTAAACTCTCTTTTGTCCTTAATTTGTCTTTCTGTTTAATTTCAGCCTATACATAGACGAACTGAATATTATATTAACATGCTCTATTATTTCAATTATTGTATATAGTATATGGGAGAAGACTTTTATAAGTTGGAAAAACTTGTGTCTGATCCCTTTTCCATTTTGTGAGCAAAATAAATAAGTTAAAACTTTTAAACTATGGGACAAAGTCCCTATTAATACATGGTAAGATTATGCGAATGGAACAACGCTTTCATTGTTGTTCTTCATCTTGAAGTCACCACGAGGCCTTCAACAAAGATCAAACACTCCTACCTCATAGTTAGTTCAAGACGACCCCTAGCACCGTTTTGAGTGGAATTTACTTAATTGCTAAATGTTGAACAAAGGTACATCCGTGTATCCTTTTGCCATGGGTGCGGGGTCGTCAACAAGGATAACATAACATAATCTTGACATGTTGTTTCTTGGTTATTAGACATGTGAAAATTACAGTTACCTAGCAACACTTGTAACGACTAAAGATCACTAAACCAGGGGTTCATTTTAATACTTAATCTAGTAAATGGAAAATAATGAACAAATAGCCAATAGGAGTAAATGAAATGTCGGAATCAGTTTTAAACAAAGCTTTAAACGTTGAAGATACGATATTCATTAGTCTTATACATAATTTTTCTAAAATTTAGAGATTAAGTTTCCAAATGAAATCGGATGAGATAGTGTTTCTTACACACGAACAGTATATTGTTAGAAGCTTGGTCTGCAGGGACAATGACGTAATTTTCATGGATGTTGGTCTGAGTGTTTTTACCACTAGGGTATCTTCAAATATACTGGGATTTCTGGATTTCATTGTTGTTTTCAAGCGCCGTATACGATTCACGATTAAAGGCATATCCTACTATTGTTTCTGCGCATTATGCTACTGTTTTGTAATTCCCTTTATGACGTCGCCAAATTTCCGCGAACGTAGCTTTAATGTTTCGTTATTCATTTATGACGTTGCAAATTTCCCGCGAATTTTTCCCGGTACATGGACCGACGTACATGTAAGGATCAGTTGTAACACGTACAGAATAAACGAGCGCATTTTAATTAAACACTATGTAGACCTCTTCATTTAATAGTTTGTCAAGAATTGTATATTAAATGACGACTTTTTATGCAATTTCAAAGAAACTTTCAAACTTGTGTAGATACAGTCAAATGAATAGATCTTTTAGGTAGTATACCTTTTTGTTATTTCCACCTTCACCCCTCCAACGGAAATTGATAAAAGAAACAAAAATGAAAAAAAATATTATTTTGCAAAACTTCGAAAGAACTTGTTCATATTATTTAAATATTGTTATTACAAAGAAAATATAACAGTAAATACCTACATTGGCCGAAAATTACAAAAAAAACCCGCTTTTTTATTCCCGCCATTTTCGGCCATGACATGTTTTTTGCAAATATCTTTTTCCCTGATTCGGTGACCCTATCTTTTTATTTACTTAATCCGTTGAAGATGTTAGTCTATGTCTTCCGTGAAAATATTATCAAATTATCATTGGTCAATTTTTTGCGATCGACGATTTTGTCCTATTCCGAGTACCCGACAAAAATGGCGGGAACTTGAAAATTGAGCCGTTTAGACAACAAATTGAGTATTTTTTCTGTTATTGTTATATATTGAGTTTGTATACACCATGAAGAATTTAGAATAATTTCAGTTCATTTGAAACAAAATATATAGTAAAAATATAGTCCAAGTAGTATATAACTGATACCTTTAAAACAGGTAAATAAAGATGACGTCATAGCTCCTAAACTAAGTCGGTGACGCCCTTTTTGTCGGCTTAATTTAAAGCTTTGTTCATTAATAAAGTACAGATTCAATATCAAAAAGATATCATTGGGAGTTCGAATAGTAGGATTTGTCTTTAATGACTTTATGGACCTGATCCAGTCGGATAATGTCTCAACTTCCTCTTTTTCTATCTTTCCAACTTCCTAGCATAGTCTTCAAGTGATTCATCAAAATCTTGTAGTTGTACTTCCAGTTGATATGCTGGGGTTCATTGAATTTGGGACATTTTGAAAGGATATCTCGTAGTTTGATTTTGTCTACGATAGCTATAGGTCGCCAGTTATACTGTGTCCAGCTGGACTATAATTGAATGGTGGAAGAAGAGCAAGCGCAATCAGGTGGTTTTGCTTTAAAGTCATCTATTTGGAAGTCACGCAATACCTTCCATTCAATATATATTCATTACATTCACCTAACTGCATCCTAGAACATATCCTGACATTCATATGTAAATAATACATGTAATTGTTCATCAAACAACATTGAAAACATTTGAAAATATACGCAAAATACGAATTAGTGATCACTTTTTGGAAATAGAAAGGGGAAGATATAAAAAAAAATATATAAAATTTGTAAATACTGTGATTTAAATCAATTAGAGGATGAAACTCATTGGTTTTTTGAATGTCCAAAATATAACCTTATTTGACAAGAATTTAAAATAAAAAGAATTTAAAATAAAAAAATTAAATACTTTTGAAAACAATTAATAATCATATCATGTACATATAGAGTTGTATAATTTTATTTCATATTGTACTTTATATGTTTGTATACATGCTTTCAACCCTTAGGAGTATAATTATGCATTTCTAAATAAACATAAACGTTAAAGACAAAGGTATCGTTATGGTTTGTGGAGATATGAACAGTAGAGTCGGCGAAATGTCAGATACTTTGGAAAATGATAATTTAGATAGATTTATACCAAGTTTTGAGTCCATTGATGTCCCATATTTGTCTGGGCGCAGCTCTAAAGATAAAACTGTTAATGCCCATGGTCGTAAATTATTGCAATTGTGCTATAATACTGGTCATACAATAGTAAATGGTCGCGTCGGTAATGATTCTACACAAAATTATACATGGCCAAAGTGTTGTTGATTATTTGTTCATGTCACCGTATGATTATCATATACTTGCTGATTTTAATATTTTTGATTTTACTGAATTCTCCGATCATGCTCCTTTAGGATTTAATTTAAATTTAAGAAAACAGCAGTCGCAAACTTTACCAGTTCTTCGAAAGTTTTTGAAATGGGACACAGATAAAAATCAAGATTTTATTCAACTTCTTTCACAAAATGGGATTTATTATGGACATTGTAAATAATAGATGTTAACATGGCAGTTCGCAAGATTAGTAAACTTATTTATGATTGTGCTTTTGAAATTTGTGGTAAGACTTCTAGAATTGACCATCAATCGGAAGGGCGAAAGGTTAATAACGAGTGGTTCAATCAAGAATGTTTTCATTTACGTAAGGAATTCCATGTAAGTCGCAATTTTTATCAGCGATATACATCAGATGTAAATCGTACAGAATTTATTTCTGTTAGAAATAGATACAATAGGACCAAGCGCAAGGCTAAGACTAGTTTTAAACGCAGGAAAGGAATTGAATTTTGTGAAATAACTAAAACAAATCCGAGGAAATTTTGGTCTATAATAAAACCCAAACGTAAAGTTAAATGTCCTGTGGATAGTGACATTTTATTGACACATTTTGTAAATGTCCTTGGTGGTGATCCACCTGATATTTGCAAAGAGGTTATTAATCTTGTAGAAAATAATCCATTAATAGATGATGTGCATATTGACTCGCTCGATACAGAGATTACAGAAGATGAAATTGTACGTGCAATTAAACGATTAAAAACTGGAAAAAGTGCAGGAAGTGATGATATAAGTGGTGAAATTTTCTTGGCTAATCCCAATTTTTTTGCTCCTTTTTT
>MJUU01013128.1:6849-26394 GCA_002080025.1 Modiolus philippinarum | reverse complement strand
AACGGAATATTTCAAATTGTCTAGGGTCAAACTTTCAGTGTTATTAAACAGGAAATTCATAGAATAGAATACTAATCAGAAATTTTCATTAATAAAATTGACGATCCATAATTGCACAAGAAGGAAGTCGTATAACATCTTACAAGTTGATATGGTAGAAGTTAATTGTGTTTGAGTGTTAGAAGAATTTTAATCACAAGCAATCAACTTGAAGAGGTGTCTAACAGAATTTAACGCAAAGGAAATCATAATAATCGTCCTACGTTCTTGTATGTCACTTCTAAGAAAACGCAATATCATCAAATACTTAAGATCGTTATATACGCACCAAATAACAAAATATAGACGTTACTGTAAATTTAGTTTCCGCATATGGTCATTTCGACAACTTATGTCTCCTCAGTTCAGTACAGATCAAATAAAAACTTGCAATATCTAAATTTAAGAAAATTTTTTTCAAAACTAAGGAGTACAAAATGTATCTCATTCCTGCATAGCTCGGTCTTAACTGATTTACACCCTATTGATAATTTTGTTCTCTATCAGGTTTTATAAATATTTCTGTTTATAGATTTCCAAATGTTTTGATTTCGTATTTACTGAAGAAGGTCAAGTTGCTGAATTGCGCATATGCAGAAATTAAATTCATAGACAGTAACTCCAGTATTTTATTATTTGAAAATCATAAACCAAACATTTGTAAATTCTGATAATTCTTATATGATTAACATAATAGGAAATACGCTGATATGATTGGTTGAATTTACTTCCGGTAGCAAATTCTGAAGTCGTTCATTTTTCGATAAACGACGTTCACCTAACCACATTTAAGTTCACCTTATAAATTCATACGCCGAGTGAATCAAATAGAACCAAAACGTGTGATTGGCATAATAAAAGTAAGAATATCATCAGATTAAAGGAATTATAAGGATTAAACACCGTTTGAAAGGAATTAATTGGAGTATAAACGGGACCAAGTCACTCACAAACATGTCATAAAAGTCCTTCAGACTTTTATTTGTTTGTGAGTGAATTGGTCCCGTTTATACTCCAATAAATTCCTTTGAAACGGTGTTTAATCCTATAATAGAGATCAAATAACCACTAAGATATAACTTAACAAAAATAATCTATGTTTAGAACTGTGCATTAGAGAGACACGCCTTAGGTTTAACCAAAATTCTGTCAAAATTAGATATTGCATATTTCCAAGATACAACCGGTTTTCGGGTCAACACCGAAGTGCTGACTTCTGGGTTGGTGAATACCTAATATGTTTCTTAGGGGGACGATCATTTTGTAACATTATAGATGGGTTTTGTTGCTGCTTTCAGAAAGTTTGGCGAATCCTCATTTCCATTCAAGGCCTCTTTATGTTTACGGAATGTTTTTATATGTCTTGTCAGTGCCTTGTACAATGTAAGTATTACATTTGTAACCACACAGCAAACAGTAAAATGGATCTTGGTCAATCGGAGCATGTTCCATCATGACATGTCTGATTGCATCTTGTCTTGGTCCCTCATACATGCAGTTTCCCCAGTTGTAGCAGTATATATCAGACATCTTTTATAACTGTAATAAATATTTACAAATGCGCTTTCTGCTCAAAAGGAAAGCAACTTCTTTTTCTAAAAAATTTTGACGTGAAATTACAGGTTTCTTTGCATTTTTGCTACCCAAGCAGGAATCTCATCTCCATTAAAAGGCCTAAGTTTGTCATGATGAACGACATCTAATTTATGGCGGCTTCTTACCTTGTACAACACAGGACTTGTAACATCTACGATAATGTAAGACCATCGATTTTGAAATTTCTGTGACAATTCATTAAACTTTAATACTAGGGAACCTTTTGAATATGTATTTTGTTTATTTCTACTATCATAATCTCTTTTTTGAGCAGCAGTCTTCAAATTCTCACGTGCAGTATGATATACATCTTCGATATAAGACCGTAAATTAACTACATATTCATCTGCATTACAAACAGGATTAACAGGGAAGGGAAACATTAGATGGTTAGGTAACAAGACCTCTCTACTGAGCATCATCATATTAGGGGTACATGTCCAGTAGCAGGATGGTATATACTTCTATATGCAGATAACAAAATACCAATATATTTATCCCATTCCTTGACATTGTTGTTAACAAAACTATGGATCATTTTCTCTAAAGTGGCATTGAATTTCTCAATTACCCCACTTGGATGATAAAGTGTTGACCTAGTCTTTTTTATTTCAAACATTCTGCAAATATCTTTAAACAATGAACTTTTAAAATTTCGCCCTTGATCCGTGTGGATCTCAAGAGGAGTTCCAAATCTTGAAATAAACTCATGGACTATCTTCTCGGCTACACGTTCAGATTTTTGAGCAGGAAATGGGAACGCTTCCATCCATCTAGTGAAGTGGTCGCCAATAACTAAAATAAACTTATTGCCCGATAAAGTTTTGGCAAAGGGCCTATAACATCAAGAGCAACACTGTCAGGTGGGTATCCAGATAGGTAAGTTTGTAAAGCAGCTTTAGACTTTTTTGGCAGGTTTTTGTTCCTGTTACATACTGAACAAGCTTTAAAATGTAATTTTATATCTTCACCCATTTTATACCAATGAAAATCAGATTTAACCTTCTCCAGAGTTTTGTTAATACCAAAGTGAGCAGCATATAAAGCATTATGACAACTCTCAATTACTTCTTTCCTCAAGATTTTTGGGACAAGCAGTTGCAAAGAAACATCTTGGTTGACTGACAACCTTTTCTGATAAAGAACACCATTCTTCCTTTCAAGCAAATTAAAGTTTAATCAATATTTTCTGGTAGAAGGACTAAATGAAGCAATATCATCTCTGTTTGGTAAAGTGTTGCTATCCATCCACTGGTGAATAGCTTTCAAATCATGATCTTCCCTTTGAAAGGATTTGATTTCATTAGAAGAGTATCCACCCAACCAGTTTGATTTAATTGATTTACATGCCTGACTTCTAGTAACTGTTCTTATCTTTTCAGGGAAGGATTTCTGACCCAAAGGAACAATATTGTCAACATCAGATTTAAAGTCTGACCATTCATCTGCCAACTCCTTGCTTAACTGGTCATTACTTTGATGACTACATAAAGACTCATCATCATATTTACGAGATAAAGAATCCGCATTTTGATGTTTGGCACCTGGCCTATGCTGAATTTCAAAGTCATATTGAGAAAGAGTTTCCAGCCACCGTGCAACTTGGCCCTGTGGATCCTTAAAACTGAACAACCACCTTAGTGACCCATGATCGGTTCGAAGTAGAAATCTTTTACCAGAGAGATAGTGTATGTACTGGTGAATAAAAGTAAATACAGCAAGGAGTTCTCTTCGAGTGACACTATACCGTTGCTGGTGCTTGTCAAGTTTCTTAGACCCATAGCATATGACTCTTTCTTTACCATTGTAATGCTGAGACAGAACAGCTCCGATACCTACATTTGAAGCATCTGTGTCAAGAATAAATTGAGTGTTTTGTAAAGGATGAGACAGAATTGGAGCTTGACATAAATTCAATTTTAACTTGTAAAATACTTTCTTACATTCTTCAGACCAAATAAAATCTACATTCTTCTGTGTTAGTTTACTCAAAGGAGCAGCTATGTCACTTAAACCTTTTACAAAATTTCTGTAGTAATTACAGAGACCAAGATACTGTTGAATATCTTTAACAGTAGTAGGAACCTTCCAGTTTTTAACAGAATCAATTACTTTGGGATTCGGTTGAACACCATCCTTTGAAACAACATGTCCTAGATAAAGAACTTTATCTTTAAGAAAATCACACTTAGAAGGTTTTAACTTTAAACCGGACTTTTCTAACTTGCCCAGTACTTCATCTAAGCGTTGAAAATGATCATCAAATGTGGAACTAAAAATTATGATATCATCCAAGTAAATAAGTAGAGTTTTCCACTGTAACCCACGAAATATAAGTTCCATGCGCCTCTGGAATGTGCCTGGTGCATTACAGAGACCAAAGGGCATTTTGACATATTCATATACACCATATTTAGTGATAAATGCTGTCTTCTCTCTATCTTGTTTTGACACTTTCAGCTGCCAATAACTAGACTGCAAATCACAAACAGAGAATATACTAGCGTTTGCTAGACAATCCAAACACATTGATATCTTATGAAGAGGATATGCATCCTTTACAGTAACGAGATTAAGAAGAGGATATGCATCCTTTACAGTAACGAGATTAAGTCCCCTATAATCAACACACCAACGAACAGATCCATCTTTCTTTCTGACTAAAACAACACCAGAAGCCCATGCTGATTTTGATGGCTTAACTACACCTTGCTCAAGTTGTTCTTTTAAATATTGCTCTTCCTCAGCCTCAAAATGTTGAGGAGTGCGTCTTAGAGGTTGTCGAATAGGGGCAGCACCTGCAGTATCAATTCTATATTCAACAACTGAACAACTACCTAACTCTGCTCTACTTCTGGCAAAAGCATTCTGATTTTTAATTAAAACCTCAGCCAACCTCAATCGATGTCTCTGTTCACTAAGTTTAGTGCAACCTTTTTTTCATACAACTCAACCAAATGATCATCAGATGCAACTGAGGATAATTTAGTACAATGCCAATCTTCTGGTACTAAAGGAGGACTTACAGAAACTCCTTGACTAACTCCACTATCACAAATATGACGACAAAAACCTGTTGGTGTCAAGCTAGATGAGAAACTACCTCGTTCTTCATCTACAAAACCTTCAAAATTTGTTACTGAATGTACTTCGCCTAGTAAATAATTTCTTCGAATTTTGGCTGGAAAGTTTTCAAGATTTACAAGTCTAACTGGGATTTCATTTTTGTATGGGTCAATAAAGCACCTTGCAATTATAAATTTTCTATCATCTTCAACTATTGGCTCAATACTACCAAACCTTGTATCTAAATTCTCACAGTTTTCCCCTCTACCTATAACAATCACTTCTGATAAAGGAGGAACTGTAGTAGTATCATTTAAAACCACTCTAGCAATGTTATCAGATACCCGTCTAGCATCACATTCTACCCAAACACCTTGAATTTCAAGAACACGCTTAGTGTTTATAGTGATATCCTTTTCGTCAATTATATCACAACCTAGGAGAAATGAATCTCCTTTAGGAGCCACAAAGACAGACCATGTAAATTCAGTTGGACCCAATACTATAGAAACTTCAGCGACACCCATAGTTTGCATTTTTTTACCAGCTTCATCAACAATCAAGTTACGTTTAGCCTTCTCTAGCTGTGGACGACAATCCTCTGGAATACTCAAAAATAAAGACTGACTCATGACGGTAACTTCAGCACCTGTATCTACAACGGCATTTATCTTTTGTCCCACAACACTAATAGGAGCACATAGAGTAACCGACCTGACCCGATCAATGACAATGTCGGGGCATGATGATTCAATATTATCACTTTCCTTAGAAACATGACTTCCACTATCCATACTAATAGATTTGTCAACTTCAAAATTGTCTAAAACCTCATAATTATCAACACTTAAAGGTTTACCGACCTCAGTTGATTCAACGTTATTTATACCATCACGAGAGTACAACTCATCAGATTGTGTCAATTCCCCCCTTTTTAAGGAGTGATCAGTACAATTTGTACTGTCAAAATAAGCATAATCAAAGTCACTCAATTTATCAATCATAGGAGACTCAATACAAGTTTTATTCTGCTGGGCTAAGTCTTGTCCGTCAGGCTTAGCCCGTTTTAGTTTAGCTTCGTGGTCTGGGTTTTGACTGGGATTTGTTATTCATTTTGCCTATAGTATTCCCACTACGACGTTCATCTGATTTAGCTAGAGGACAATACCTACTTGTGTGTCCCTTCTTTTGACAAGCATAGCTTGTAATTTCTTTGTATGTTGTATTGTCCTGTCTCTTAATTTGTTGCTTTCCCCTTCAATATAGAAGAGATCTTAGCAATTGCGATTTTTACTTCATCTCTCAATTGTGCATTACTATCCTTTATTTCATTGCGTATTTCTTTGGCAAAAACACCAAACCTAATTTCTAACCTTTCCTCGGTCACGAAACGAGGACGACCACCATTAATTTTTCTCACCTCAACATTACTGTTCTCTTCTTCCATGTATTCACATTCCAGTTCTACCTGTCTTATGTTTGAGGTTCGTTTTCCGTTGTTTTTACAACACTCATGCCATGTAATGAGTTTTATGGCCTCATCTATAGACTGTGGACTTTTTGTACGTACCTCGTATGCCAATGTCTGGTCTGGTAAACCCCTAAGCAAATTTTCAATTACTGATGTATTTAATAACTCAGGTGGGTTTAAACCAGGAAAAGCTTTATGAGTCAAATCACCAACTCTGGCAGCATACTCAGACAAGGACTCTCTGTTCTGTTTTTTCACCTGATTTAAATTTTCCCTATGCTGTTCAGACAGTAAGTGGTCTCCATACCTTCTGTCTAATGCATCTTTTATCAGATTAATATTAGCTCTTACCTCAGAAGGCAGTTTTACAACGTAAGTCAAAGCATCATCTTTCAGACAACACAAAATCTGTTCAATTTGTCTGACACTATCCCAATGAAATTTCCTTACGCCTATCTCAAGAACACTCCAGAAACTTTGGAAATCACCCTTTCCGTTAAAATAAGGTAAACGGAACTTTGGTTCATCTTGGTGGCTATTTATACTACCTGTATTATTAAGTGAAAATCTCTCACTGTGAATTGGGTTACTCATACTAGCACTCTTTGACCCATCTTTCAAAATTACGTTTTGTCCCCCCATTTTTCTTTTCTAGATTGTGGTCATGGAATTAGTAGTCTACCTGTATGGGTTTTATTCGTATGTTTATTCTACGATAGGGAAACGGGACAGAGAAAGGGGAGGTTTGGGTACCCATAAACCGGTTTAACCCTACCGCTGGCTTTTGCTAGTGCCGGTACCAAGTCCGGCTGTCCCGAGTTCCTATCGTTGTTTATGTTTGTCTTTTGTATTTTTATTGTGGGTTTTTTCTTGTGCAGTTCCTATTTACTTTCTGGCATGTGGCTATGTTTTTCGGCCATTGTAGGTGTTTCCTGTTATCTTTTTTATTCCATTTTAGAGATACTATTGAATGCATTTTGAAAATTCTGGGTACATGGTATGGTATTTCCGTGGTTTTAATCATACATTGTAACAATTTGTCTTTCTCTGATATATGTGTCGGTAAATGACTCTGAAACCTTAGTTCTGCCTGCAAGACATCAATTTCCCGCTTATATTGCAGATTTACCTGTTTACTTTCATCAAGTTCAAGCTTTGTCCTGGCCCACTTGTAACGAGTATCAGTCAAATCATTAGTAATGGACAATAAATTACCTTGTGATCAGCTTAGATCATATTGTACACGTTTTAACTCATCCCTGGACATATCAAGTTGTCGTTTTGTTTCTCCTAACTCTGAAACTAATTTACTGTTTTCTTGCTGTATCTTTTCATTTATACTACCTTTATTCATATATGTTTCAACATTCAATGCACTTTCACTCATACTTCGATCTTGTAAAAACCTATACCTTGGCTCACCTCTGTACTTTTCATTATTCATTTCTGAATGAACTGAACGCCTATCAGACTCATCTTTTGGAAAATTACCGGAGGGCGAACCTATAAATGTACCTCTGCATCAGGATGAGATTTGCCTTAATTTCCCCCATGGAACGGGTGACAGGACCAGCGCGAAAGTCCATTTCAAATGAGCGATTTTACTGCTCAAATATCTATACAATATACACAAAACCTCTTTGTTAACCCGTAGACTTCACTACTTTGTGGGTTAAATAAAAATGTTGAAAAATATTTATTTTGTTACCCGTAGACTTCACTACTTTGTGGGTCACAAAATCAAAGAAACCTGTAGACTTTACTACTTTGTAAGTTTCGAAAGTACAATAACAATTTTAAAAAATAAATCAGCTGTGTTAGAAAAATATTTCTTTCAAAAAGCAAAAATTTACAAAAATAATTTGGCTTGAGTAAGAACCACGGCTGCCACCAGTGTTGCGTGAACTAGAATTCCGAGCGGCTAAAATAGAAAAACTTTACTAAATAACTGGATGGCACAAATTTAGATAAATCAGTATACAAATCAATAATTTATTACTGTCAAAAAATAATAAAATAATTCAAATCTTTCACAAGCTGAAAGTATATCACAGTGTTTTACAGACATATGGCAAAATGAGGGTTACTTTTTTATGCAAATTTATGAATATCCATAGGCAGTTATACCACTTGACCATAGAGAAGTGCCTGAATCCACTTTTTCAATTACCAGCGTTATACGGATAATATTATCTTTTCACCGTATTCGACTCTAATTTTACCTGCACAAATAAAGTTTCAGGCGCGAATTCATGAAATAAATGTGAAATCTGTGTAAATGTTGACAAAATTGGGACAGTTTCATAAGGTCCTCATCAAAAACATGCATTTTTTAATATTCGTGGGAACCTTTATTTCATTTCTGTTGATGTAAGTATGTATATCACTGAATTATTATTGTTAAACACTTGCATATTCTTTCATGACAAGTTGTTTACATCTTGAGATTACTTGAAAATTTCAAATTCAAATCACAGAAACTCGACATCTTACAATATCTTGACAAAGACAATACTACGCAATTCGCTTCAAATATTATTTCCTTCTGGGAACCTTGAATTTTTAAGATATTTTATTCATTTGAATGTGTGGTGAAGGAGGGAAACGTAAACTGTACATTTTATTCATGTAAAACTGACATTTTTATAAAATGTCCGAGCCCTTCATGAAAAGGTTTCATTTCTTTTCACAATATATTTGATATTTTGACGCCATTTTGTCTAAAAATGGCGATATATGCAAATGAGCAAAACGGTAAGATTTTGCCATATGGAATTGATTCAAAAATATCACAGCTGACAAAATGTAAAATTATGTTAACCCAACCCAAATCTACAATAAATATCAGTATTTTGGAATTTAGAAATAAATGTAATTCAATACAGGACAATTCCCGGGACTCTAAGAATACTATAAATACAGTCTATGTTCCGGTGGTTCAAGTCGCGAACTTCATCGCTTAATGACTGAAATAATACCAGAATATAGCGTATACGTTGTTAAAACCTCCCAGAATATTATTAAAATACTTGTTAAATGAATAGTTTAGTTGAAAATAACCAAAGGTAAGGAGAACAGACCGAAATCTGATCTCTGGGACAAAACCGTCCTTACCAAAAGTGTTCCAAAGGAATAACAAGATGTAACGAAGAACGTCACAATATTTAACTAGCATGAATAATTTCCCGCAAAATAACCATTTCCCGGATTTATTTACAAACCGGAAGAGTATTTACTCTCAAGACGTATTTCTACTCAATACTGATAAATAAACCATTATTAAACATAACCGATTTGAGCACACGGCATCTTATGTCAAATTACGAAAATCAATGTAACTAAAGGTCAAATTGTAGAAAGAAGTAATTTTCAATCGTGAAGGCAAAACCTCTCTGTTTCATTACTAAAACACATTGGTAATTGTTTATAACTTCTCCAAGATATTATTATCATTTGAATCAAGTAAGGAATTAACATTTTAGATAATGTAAACTGCATAAAATATTTAATAAGTCAATTTAAGTTTAAAAGGCACTGTTGTTATTATGGTGAAACTCGCTGCCATTAATTAGAACCCTTTGGAATAACAAAGGAGCTTCAGTGGGGCAAATATTGGGTCCCTGAGTCCTGCAATATTGCCACAGGAATTCTCTCTACAAGGGGTTTGCTAGGCCCAGAGAATCCTACCCTCCCGCAAATACGTGGATCAAGATAATACACTGAATGGTTTCAATTGGCCCAGTAGTTTCAGAGAAGAAGATCTTTGAATGAAAAGTTTACGTCGGACGGACGGACGACGGACGACGGACGAAAAGTGATGGCAAAAGCTCACCCTGACTATAGCCAGGTGAGCTAAAAAGGAGTATCTCCCTCACGCAAAGCTCTGTCCTTAGCTGATTTTGGTTTCCACATAGATCATATTTGATTATTTATTCTCCATAAGTGTTTAGGTTTATCTGCACTGAAGAGACACAAGTTGTCGAAATGGCCATATGCAGAAACTTCAAAACATACAGATTTAAAACAACTAGAGAACAAAATTAACTAAAAAGAAATAAATATATTCTAACAATCTCGGGTAAGACTGAAAAGACTGATAACTTCTGCTCCCCTTCCATTGCAGTAGTGTCCAGTAGCAACTCAGCAGCAACTGATATTGAAAGGTCGTAGACAGTTAAGAGAAAAGCTAATTCCAATACAATTAAGTTAAAAAAATAATTTTGAATCGGAGTGGGGATCGAAACTTCAATTTTGTCCATAAGGGACTGATATCAATTGAAGAACTTTTTAATGACAGTACTCCGGGGTTTAATACACCAGTCTTTCTGTACTAAAAAGGGTGAAAGAACATATAATTTACTTAACTCTGGTATTTTGTTATTTGAAGACTAAAACAGAAAGATTTAAAACAACTGCTAGAGAACAAATAACTAAAAAGATATAACTATATTGTACCAGTCTTGGGTACGACTGAAAATGACTGATAACTTCTGCTCCCCTTCTGTTAAAGTAGTGTCCAGTAGCAACTCAGCAGCAATTGATACCGAAAGTCGTAGACAGTTAAGAGAAAAGATAATCCCAGTATGATTAAGTAAAAAAGTAATTTTGAATCGGAGTTTGAACCGAAACTTTTCAAAAATGATATCAATTGAGGAACTTATTAATGACATTTCTCCGGGATTTAATACATCAGTCTTTCTGTACTAAAAAGGGTGAAAGAAGATATTCATATTAAGTAATAGGTAAAGATGCGACCTATTTTAATAAACATCACATTGAAGAATATTGAGAAGGATGTCATTGTAATACTGGAAGTTTTGATTGATTTCATATTTGTAGAATTTGGAGGACATGTTTTCAAGCAGACAATAGGGATACCTATGGGGGCTAATTGTGTGCCACTTTTAGCAGATTTGTTTCTTTATTCGTGTGAAGCCAGGTTCATACAAGAGCTAGTTCAGAAAAAGACAATAAGCTAGCCAAGTCCTTTAACTTCAGCTTCCGTTTTATAGAAGATGCTCTTTCATTTAACAATCCTCAATTTAAGGATAACCTTCATCTTATATACCCAAATGAACTCGAAATTATAAAGAGACCACTGATACATCATCATCAGCATCATACCTGGACCTATACGTCTACATTGACAACTCAGGACGTCTGAAATCAAAACTTAATTACAAGCGAAATTATTACGATTTTCCAATAGTGAACTTCCCGTTTTTTAACAGTGAAATTCCCAAATCTCCGGCATGTGGCGTGTACATTTCACAACTCATTTGCTATTGCCGTGCCTGTAGTTTATAAAGATATTTTGTCAACAGAGCGAAATTACTGTCTCAAAAACTAATATATCAAGGGTATGTTCAGTCACTCTTGCAGAAGTTTTACGGTGTTCACTACGATTTGACAGACCGTTACCGGACTGACTAACACCGACTGTGGCAAAACCGGACATTTCACTGGCAGTGGGAAGGGTGCCACGGCGTGGAGCAGATCATGCTTACCCTTCCGGAGCACCTGACGATACCTGTTTTTGTAGGGGTTCACACTGCTATTGCTTTAGTTATGTGGCGTTCTTGTTCATTCTTGTTTATGTCTCACTTCGTATTTGATATGAATTGCCATGATTTTGTATTTATGATTTAAGAACCCCCCCTTCCTCGTTCTTGCTTCGGTATTCGTTTGCCGATGTACGAGACGGTATTTTTTGTAGCCTTGATTAATAAGGCCGTCATGGAGTTAACTAGGTCTAATGAAAAGGTCTGACTTCGTGCTAGCTCTCGCGTAACGAATTAACTGTGAAACATATGTAAGCAGGAGAACCCGCCATTTTCCACGTTGGGAAAATTGATAAATTTGAAATTGAAATCGCCCCTTTTGTCGTAAATTCTAGTACTGGGATGACCATTTTCGACAAATTCGAGATGTAAGTCCAAAAGAGACGTAGATCTAGTGGTTTTTCTGTCGTTTCCTTTATGTCTATCTCTAATTCTGGAGGACATATCAACGGAATTTGGCAAAAGATGCGTTATTAATGGAAAGAACATCACCAATATATCTATAAGTGTGATTGAAGGATCTAGTATCTTTAATTTTATGATCTTTTACAAGTTCTTGAAGAAATTCAGTCTCGTTAGAATATAAAAACATGTCTACTCAGTAGATGAGCATAATTAGTGCTCATTGGTGTGCCAACTTTCTGTTGATAAATGACACTTCCAAATATGACAAATACATTGTATGTTCATCAATGAGAAAATCGAGCATAATGGACACCTGTTTTTCATCGTAGCGTACTTTTCCCTTTAATCTGGTTTCTGAAAAAAAATGTGGATTAATAGCCTTATAAAAAATTTTTTTAATCGACAAAGGCTTTTTGAAGGATACCTTCGATTCGTGATTTTAGTTTATCAAGAGTAAGCGTGGTATACAGTGTGGAAAAATCAAATGTTTTGAGAGAAGGTAGTTGAAAAAATGAACGGGATTTAAAATTTTTCTAATAAATACTTCGAATTTTTGTCTTTCGTCGGGCTTCCTAATGACAAATATTTGTAGGCAGACATTGCCCGGTTTTACTTTTTTCTCTTCAATGACATATCTTAGCTGCGATCGATGTTGCTCAACATTTTGTCGAGAATACCGCTTATGTGCACGCTAGAGGCCTTCTTGATCTCGCTTGAGGGAAGGGATATTCACCTCTGGTTGAAGATCCTCAGGCGACATCAAGATGTAGACAGGAATAAAAGCCCTGTCCTTGATAAACTGGAGTTTTCTATGTATAGTGTGTGTTTTTGTCACATGTACATTCACTCCATATCCTTTCATTTTTTTTCTTTTCGAATTTTTAAGTATCCGCATGTGATTTATGTCACTTCGGGCATGAATAGTTTCACAGTATGCTTTGTGTCTGTCTTTCTCTGCAGACAAAATCTTTATTAGTTCAATAGACAATTCAGTAGTTGAGCAAGATGAAGATCCTGCGATGTATCTTTCCTTATATGAATTTTTGTGTAATTGTGGTACCCAGTATAGGTATTGCAGGTTTGGTTGTTACTTTTAGTATGAATATTCAAGGAGGACATGAATGACCTGTGATTTGAAATGATTTCATCTTTGTCAAATGAAACTCTTTTGAAAATTGAAATAAGTTGATCACTGTTTTGTACGTTCCATTATGTAGCTTTTGCACACAAAGTGTAGAAAGTCCCGTTGGTAACAGAACAGAAAGAGGATCTGCAATAAGAGGTGCACATTTTTTGTATCCATGGAAATTCCAATGACCTGTTGATAAACGATGTTGCAAAAACGAACTGTTGTCTAGCAAAAGATTCAGTGCCTTATTCATGTCATTGCAAGTCCACGAAGAATGATGTTTGGAAATTAATATTATAGGGTCTGTAAGTCTCGTCATGTGACTCACGAGAATCCACGATAAACAGGCAATTCGAAAACGTTTACCGCCAAAACATGACGTCTTAGGATTATGACGTTCAGATTTTTGTTTGAAACGTCATATATCTTTGTTTAAAATGTAACTTCCGGGTACAATTTTTGATCCCGGAAGTTCAAAAATTGTACGAGACTTACAGGCCCTATAGAGAACAATCGTTGTTTTTATTACAACAAATGAACTGTAGACCAGAAAATTTGAAAGATCATGTAATAAGTTGTCAAAATAAGTTGTAGAAAAATCATAACTGTCAATAGAAGAAACCCTCAATAAGCTCTTGTAGGATACTCAACTGATCACATAAAAACAACACACAAACAACATACCTTTTTATCTGGGGTAAGAGTGTAAGCCAAGGGGTACAAAATACTCCCCTGGAAAACTCTAGTACCTGGATAATAGGCTAATCCAGACGATCTAATTTTAGCCTTGTGAGTTAATAGGCATAACTGATTAAGTCATAACAAGGATGTTGTATAATGTGGTAAAATAGCACGTCATACGGGGGTTCCCCAGTTAGGTACCCTTACATCTATGGTGGATGCCGAGAACTCCCGAAGTACTCCATACCGGGGATGGATGATGACACCAGAGGGATCCCGGTTTTCCCGCTAAGTAACCAGTCAGGCAGAACCCCCAAGTGATTAGGACCACGAGGAGTCTGCATTCCTGCGGATGACACCAAGCAGGACAGGTATATCCAAGTCATTCAGTGTATTATCTTGATCCACGTATTTGCGGGAGGGTAGGATTCTCTGGGCCTAGCAAACCCCTTGTAGAGAGAATTCCTGCGGCAATATTGCAGGACTCAGGGACCCAATATTTGCCCCACTGAAGCTCCGTTGTTATTCCAAAGGGTTCTAATTAATGGCAGCGAGTTTCACCATAATGGCGACGAGAAAATTTGGAAACGTGGTTAGGATTTTATATTGAACTGGAATCAGGGATATTTGGTTTTACTTCTGTCCACTGTTCCTTTTTATTGAAAGGAAAACTTTGTTTGACTTTTGAGAAAAGTTTTAGTGTTTTCCGGACTTTGTGTAAAAGGTGAAGCAATACACAATTTGTTCATACGGAAGTCACGTGACCGTCTAGACCGGAAATTGAAATCCGCTCAATGTTGTATTTTGATTTGTGTATTGGCGAAAGTAAACACAGGTCGGTACTGTGAAACAAGTGTGTGTAACAGTTTATTTGACTGAATAAACAGTTGTTGACTCAATTTATTTGTGTTTTCTGATTTATTTATTTATTATTGGAATAAAGTTGAGTTGTTTCTCTAATATTTCTGATTAAATTGAGCAACATTATACTTGCAGTGGCAAGGAGTTACAGACACTCCCGGGTATAGGAACCCAAATTGCAAAGAGAATTATTGAGTTACGACAGTCTGGTCTTTTTATTACCAGAGATAATTTACCATTTGTCCCATACTTGAAAGTCATCCCAGAGTTATTTGACTTAATTGATTTTAGTACAAATTCAGATGTCTTTGATCACTTAGATCACTTAGATCCACTGAAAGGTACGAGGACAACTGACAGCTGGCAGTCAGGTCCGGTTATGCAGCCGACTCAAGTTACACCAGCTACTGCCGCTGGTCAGGTTGTTCAACACGAGCAATATGTACATGAGACAAAACCAGTTATAAACACAAAAACACACACAGGTACATGATATTACACCAGTGGTAAAACTTGTAGTGCATAAGAATACACAAGAGAATGTGAAGCAACAAGTTCCCATATCCAATTATGATTTGGATTTGTTTGCACAACAACAGTTACAATTGGTAAATACATTGGAGCAAAATGTACAGACAGAACAACCAAAGTTACAAGGGGCTGTAGTGGACACAAATCAGAAAATGAATGTGCCTACCCCTGTAACGCAGGGATCTACGGTACAGGCTATGAGTAACTTACATATTACACCTACCCCAGGGGCAGTGGGTGGGGTGCCACCAAGTTCTAGTGTCCGTGTCCCTGCTCCGGCTGCAGGGTTGTCTGTAAGTAATAAAGTACCCAATGTCAATAATGATCAGTACAGTGGTACTGTACATACACAATGGAATTTAAATACAGGTGGTATTAAGGTTGAGAACAATACACAACCTGTAATTGTTGGTACCCAGTATAACCAACGACAAGGATATAAACAACAACCAGGTTTAACACAGCAACACTCTACTCAGGGCGTAGCACAGAACATGCAAGGTGGTCAGTCGCATATGCAAATACCGCAAACATATGATAACTCTAGACACAAACACAACCAGGGCATATCTGGTGTTCCACCGTCACATCACCGTGACCGTCAACACCCAGTTTTCCCCAAGCAATGGAAACCGTTGTATATGTCTAACTACAGTTATGACTCCGACTCGTCTGACTCCAGCTTGACTGATGGACATCAGACCCCCATGAACATCAATCTAGGTGTCATAACTTTAAACAACGTACCCCACCACCATCACGTCGTCACAGACGCAGAAATAACAAATCACCTACTCGTGATTATGCAAATAAGAAAAACCATTGTAGTCAAGACCGACTACCGACCCCACCTAAAAATGTTCCCAAGCACGACCTTGGGCAAGACGTTAAACCTGTACAAGACAAACAGAGTACAAGCAAGGTCACTAGCACTGAAGCGAAACCAATTGAGCAAGAGAAACAATTACATCAGACTATGATGTCGTCATTCAAATCACTGAAATACAATGGGAAAACTGATTGGACATCATTTTATACAAAATTTTCCCGTTATGCTAAAATGGCCGGTTGGGATGATGAGTTCAAACTCAACCAGCTATGCTGGTCTTTGGACGACAAAGCAAGTGAGTAATGCACAATAGTTCTTGAGCAAAATTCAGAAATTACCTATGACGAAATTATACTCAAAATGGAGAGACGTTTTGGTTTCAAGGATTTACCAGAAACTTTACAAACCCAATTTCAAAATTCAGTCCAGTACAAAAATGAGTCACTGGAAGACTGGGCTGATAGAGTATTGTCACTCGCGACAAAAGCTTTCAGGGATTTGCCTGAATCACATATGACCAAACAAGCTGTTTTAACATTTTGTCAGGGCTGTAATGACAGTGAGGCCGGTAGACATGCTTGTGGTCTGAGACCGGAAACCACGGACAAGGCTATAGATATCATTAAATGGTTTCAACATACAACTATAGCTATTAAAGGCAACAAACCTGCAGAGAATCCTGACAAACATGTCAGGATACAGGCTTCCTCAACCATGGAAAACAGAATGTCAGCTATGGAGGGCCAAATTCAAACTTTATTAGCTAGCATGAACACCCTAACAAATGAACTCCGCCTAAGACCTGAACGCAATGATGCACCTGCTTCACAGAGCAATTCATCACCCAGGTCACGACGGGGTAACAATAATAAGCCAAGAAACAAACCTAACCCTAACAATTAAACTAACAAGCAACAGGGTAAGCAATCTCAAAAACGCAATGACGACCGCGAATGTTTTGGGTGTGGCAATAAAGGTCATTTGATAAAGGACTGTCCGTCCGTCCCTCATTTTGACAGAAGTAAGGCAAATTGAAAAAAGAAAATCTATCATCTGGAGTAACAACTACAGACAGGGTAGATGGTACAGTGGCAGTACGTCATTTAAACTCAGCACTTTTGATGAGAGTTGAAATAGAAATCCGAGGTAAAGTGGTAAATGCCATAATTGATACCGGATCTGAAGTAACAGTACTTTCGGACAAGATTTTTGATACATTTGACCAAAAACCAGAGATTGTTCGAGAAACCATCATGCACGGTGCTGGACGTGGCATGAATATGACCTCAAAGATTACAAAACCTGTCAAAATGAGAATCGCAGGTTTAACATTCAGACATGAATTACATGTAGCACCCTTGGACTGTGATATGCTTTTGGGTCTTGACTTTATGAGCAGACATAATGTATCACTAAATCTTGGAAAAAATGTGCTGTATATACAAGGTAGAAAAGTAAATGCAACTTATGGACGACAGGTCCAAACAACAGAACCAGTTGTTAGGAGAGTAACCATTTCGGAAAAACAGTGGTACCACCTAATTCAGCAATTAGGTTTACATGTGATGCTACATCCATACAGAGTGACTTTGTAATTGAGGCAGTGAAGGCCCAACCACTGTTAATGCCAAGAACTGTATGTACCGGCGGGCAAACACCAGCCATTTGTCTGGTGAACGTCGGCGACAATCATGTCACCCTGAAAAAGGGGGAGATCATCGGATATGCCGAAGAAGTTACAGTAATAACTTCATTACCTAAACCCAGAGACAGACAGGTGAACAATGTAACAAGTTCAACACAGAGAAAACTCTCTGATCATTAACATGATTTGTCCCAAAGGTCATGTAGAGAGTTATCAGAATCTGATGAGGAGGCTCATCTGAAAAAGATTATATATGCTGAAGTTATTCAACCCCCCATATCTGAGTGGGATTCTGCACCAGCGCTCATCAGTAAAGGGGAGGGGGAGAGAAGAGATTTATCCATCAAATGGACACCGTTCAGCCCATTGGTGAATCATCTATTTTCTGTTTTACAGATATGGCTGAACGTGATAACAAGGAAGCTGTGAAAGGCCAATTTGAAGAAATTGAAGAAAATGAATCTTCCTTTTCCAGCACTGATGCTGGAAGTGATTCCAGTTACCACAGTGATGTCACAGTCATTCTACAGACTGAGTCTGACAGTGACTGTGAAGAACCAGGAGTGGTTCGACCTTGGAGTCTCCAGGTAACGGCCAGAGGAAGTAGTTTGTAAATGAATACAAACATATTGGAAGGTTTGGCCACTGTGAGGACGGTGGAAGTCCAACCTTGTAGGCCTGAGACATCTGATAGGTCAACATCAACGGACAATCCTGTTGATAACCAGCCGGAGGCGGCTGGATCCCGCTTGGACAGTAAGGGTCCAGCGGAGCCGTTTGTTCCCTGTGCTAAGACGGTAGAGACCACCCTGCCCAAGTGTCCACCGAGAAAACGGAGGAGGTAACCTACCAGTCTGTAGGCTGGTATCCTCAAGTTGTATATATTGGACAGTAAGTGTGACCGAGGACAGGTTCACGCTAAAATATATATATCCTTAAGGTATAAGGACGATTAAGAGATGATCCATTTAGTTCTTTTTCGTTTTTATTGGATATTCCCTCAGTGAGGAAAGTTTTATGTGTATATATAGGTGTAAATATCCAATCCGTAGAGTTAGATTATTGGAAATTTGAGGATGGATTAATGAATTCGAGATATACATTTCCCGATAAGTTTTCGTAATTTAACTAATTGTGAGTTTAAGTCGTTTGGAGAAGTCCGTTTGACTGTTCACAGACCGTTGATTTGAGTTACACTTGTGATGTTATAGTTTTGCTAAGAGACTTGAGTTATGTTTTTATTGGAAATTTAGGATGTGTCTTTATGCTATATTTCGGCCTATACACTCTAGAGGTAGTGTTGGATCTTGAGTAGATTCCTTTTTATTGTTTATGGCCTACACCCTAGGTAGTGTGACCTAGTGTGGGATCTTCCGAAGATCCCCTTTAATAATTCAGGTTCGAATCTGTGTTAAGTAGAATTCTGGATTTCATGTTTTATAGCATATTTTTCCAATTGTCTCTTTGGAGGGCAAATCTATATCGACAGTCGGTATGAGCGGAAACAGTACTAGAGTCTGGGGATTAAGGGGTTTAGGAATAATTTTTTTTCCTTACATTTTTTGGAAACCCCCTTTATTCTGTTAATTTTCCCTTTTGATGTGGCTTAGTGAGGGTTAAAACCCTTCCTTTTCAAAATGGGGGAGTGTGGTAAAATAGCACGTCATACGGGGGTTCCCCAGTTAGGTACCCTTACATCTATGGTGGATGCCGAGAACTCCCGAAGTACTC